>SNQJ01S0032104.1:44436-75399 GCA_010110895.2 Picea sitchensis
TTTTATGCATTGGTATCACCACGAAATGGAAAATTTCGTAAAACAAATTTTTTGCATTTTCTTCCCACAACTCAGAGTAATATTCATGAATGGGTTCAAGGCAAGTTGTGTTCCAACTCCAATTCATCAGGGGGAATGGAGTCATAAAAAAAATTGTATCCATGATGTATGCCGACATGTAAAAGTCCACTGGTTGACCTTGGGCTCTCACAAATCTGTAATCCGAAACCTCTTTGGCTATATTATCAGATAAAATATTGTCCTAGTTAAAACTATATCCTTCTGATGCTTCTTCTAGAAAGGGCACCCATTCTGCGGGGAAATGACAAGGATTCTTTTTGCTGAAGATTCTGCACAACATCATGGCTACATAAACCATGTACTCATTCAAAGAGGCTATGGCATAAATTCTGTGGGTATCGACCCTAAACTTTGATGAACATCTCCACCAGCCTTTGATTAAATCAGGGTAAGTTTGGTTTGTCTGAGTGCATTCCTTTCTCTGAAATTCAGCTATAAATTCGCCATTGTAAATGAATTTAGGATTGGGTGAGAGTTTGTACATAACCTGGATATGTTCAGGTCTAAATGAGTCGATCATTTAAAATGCTTCTCATTGGAATATCAACCTTGTCCAAAGCCCAACTGATCATGTCGTTGTACGCCATGAGCCGTGGGCATGTTGCAATTTTGTGAAGTTCTGATTCTGCTATGTCCCGAAGGTGATTTTTGGAGTCGTTAGGGTTTCTTTTTATCTCCCAGTCCCAATTTTCATAAATTTGTCTCCATGATTTAATTGAGTCGATAGCATGTGGTGTGGTGTCTGATATGACATCTCCCTCTGGGCTAGTAATCTCAGCTGTATATTCACTCTTCTTGGGTCCCTTCTTTGGTGCCATGACTTTTATATTGGAACAAAAGCTTGTCACAGAAGAGAGGTGTGAAAGTTCGGCTAGATGTGACTTACTTATGATAGAAAAAGCGAGAATAAGTTTCAAAACACAGACCTCTAATTTTCTTTTAACTCATTTTATGGTGAAATTATTGACACAGCTGCTAAGAATTTAATAGCTTTAATGCAGATAATATTTCTGAGATACACATTTTTTTCACAAAAGTCCTGATCTATCTGTTATTAATGTGGTCGTATTTCGACAATTCTAAAATCAAAATTCAAAAGATCTTGTTTGACAGAGACCGAAAAAGAAAGTACCTAAGAAGTTTAATTACCATTCAATGTATTTTTAAAATGAAATTAGTTCTCTTTAAATTTCGGTATTGAGTCGCGACTTCGCGTTTCGGGGTTTCGGGGATCGCGGTTACATGAGGTATGTCACCACTAAAACCCGAATCCTGAAATCGCGATGGGAAAAGTTCTTAGGTCTTAAATACGGTATTGAGTCTAGACTTCACGTTTTGGGGTTTCGGGGATCACGCTTACATGAGGTATGTCACCACCAAACCCCAAATCCCGAAATCGCTATGTAAAAATTTTAATTAATCAAGATTAAGACTGACTTCCACTTTTTTCGGGAAATTGGGAATCAAGATTTCACAATTCAAAATGCATTGAAAACGTATTGTTCTAAGTAAACCCCGAATCCTGAAAGGTTAAAAGATGGTTAATTAACTCCTTTAGGGTTTTAATTTATAGCGATTTAAACTACTTTATAGAACGTGCATCTAGACTTTAATAACACTTGAGCTTTTTTTCTTTTATTATAACGAAGAAATGAAAACATTTCGGGACTTTGGTACCGGTCTTTTGGACTGATAGTGAGGATTATACCTTATGAAAAGCCGAATCCTGAAAGAGAAAAGTTTTAGTTTTAGAGGTAAAAATTTTAAAACCTAGCTTCAACACTTCCCATGGTGTTCATGATCATTCCATTCCCCTTGTACCCATAAGCCTTCCTCCCAATATCGGTCTGTATCATCACCCTTTTTCCCCCAAAAATGAAATTGATAAAATGGTCCAGGAACTCCTTAATGCGGGCATTATCCGGTCTAGTACGAGCCCCTACTCTTCTCCTGTGGTCATGGTCCTGAAGAAATAAGGTTCTTGGAGAATGTGTCCTAACTTCAATGCCCTCAACAAACTTACCATTAAATACAAATTTTCCATTCCTTTCATTGATGACCTACTGGATGAATTGAGTGGCGCCCAATTCTTTACTAAACTTGATCTTTGTTTGGGATACCACCAGATATGTATGAAAGATGCATACATTCCCAAGACTGCTTTTATAACTCATGAGGGCCACAATGAGTTTTTGGTCATGCCCTTTGGCTTGTGTAATGCCCCCTCCACCTTCCAAAGCCTCATGAATCATGTCTTCTGTCCTTTTCTCCATCATTTTGTCTTTGTTTTCTTTGATGATATCCTCATCTATAGAAAAACCTAGAAAAACCATCTTGCTCATGTGGATCGAGTTCTCCATCTACCCTCTCAACACCAAATTTTCCTGAAATAGTCTAAATGTGCTTTTGGCGCCTCAGAAGTAGAATACTTGGGTCATGTGGTTGGCAAGGATGGCATCAGGGTATATCCTAAAAATATTGAAGCTATGCAAGACTGGCCTCACCCAAAGACTCTCAAAATCTTGCGTGGATTTATGGGCTTAATAGGGTATTATCGCAAGTTTGTTAAGAATTATGGGAAGATTGCAACACCTCTCACTGCTCTCCTAAAAAATAACTCTTTCATTTGGACTCCAGCCATTGATCAAGCTTTTCAAACCTTGAAGATGGCCATGTGCACCACTCTAGTCTTGGACCTTCCTGATTTCACTAATACCTTTGTCTTGGAATGTGATGCCTCAGGGAAAGCAATTGGTGTTTTCCTTATGCAGGAGGGTCGACCTTTGGCCTTTACCATAACTACCAACAAGCAACTATCTATGAGAAAGAAATCTGGGAAAATCAATCTATAGAAAATGTGAAATGTTTTCCCATCTTGGATTTGATTTGTATTATATATCTATTGAGACGAAAATGTTCTAAATTAAGACGGACCATCAAAGCCTCAGGTATTTCCTGGAACAACGAATTACATCCCCAGACAGCAAAAGAAATGAGTGACTAAGCTCTTTGGATATGATTGTAATGAGATCATTTACAAGAAAGGCAAAGACGATGTGATTGTGGATGCACTTTCCAAAAATTATGAGAGATGAAGGATCCTTTTTTCTCTTTCCTTCATTGTGCGAGATTGGCTCCAAACCGTTTACTGGGAATGGCTACAAGATCTAAGGGACAGTTGATCCAAAAATTGTGGTCCAATGCTCCAACTTCCCTAGGGTACTCTTGGCTCCATGATGAGATTGAATACAAAAAATTTGTTTGTATTTAAGTAAATAATCAAATCTTCAATCCACCATTCGAGCTGTGCTACACCAGCTGGAGACACTCGGAGTTCCACCAAAACCTATAGCCGAGGTCAAATGTTTTTTCTGGGATGGTATAGAAATAGGAAATTTATAATTTTGTCGAATGTGATGTGTCAACTTAACAAGGGTGAAACTGTCAAATCTGCTGGCACACTACAAGCGCTTCCGATTCCACCTTCTATTTGGGATATCTCTATGGATTTTATTATCGACTTACCCAACTTCGGAAATAAATCGATCATCATGGTGGTTGTTTTGCTCGCCTTTCCAAAGTATGCTCATTTATGTATGCTTTCAGAACCATTTACTTAGCATCATGGTGGCTCAAATGTTCATCGGATCCAGGTCTTCAATTTCATGGCATGCCACACTCTATTGTTTGATCCTTATTAACTTTCACAAAGAAATTTTTGGCAATAACTTTTCAATATACAAGGCACTGAATTGTATCTCATCATAGCTTATCATCCCTAAATTGATGGTCAAATAGAAGTTGTCAACAAGTGTTTGGAAACATATTTGAGGTGTTTTGCCTTAGAAAATCAAAATCAATGGTCTCAATGGTTACCCTTAGATGAATGGTGAATGGTTGTACAACACTTCACACCATACAACTACACACATGACTCCTTTTGAAGCGGTATATGGACACTTAATCCACGCCAGGTTCTCTCATACTTACACAGTGTCTCAAAAGGTCAGTGGTTGATAAACAGTTTGAGAGGCTATTCTTCATACCTCAAGAGAATTTGGTCATGGTACATAATCACATGAAGAAACAAATTAGATCAAGGTCACTTTGAGCGTCCAATTTGCAGAAGGGGATCAGGTGTTTCTTCGAGATGCAACCTACAAGAAAAATTCCCTCAAGGCGAGCATTGTCAGAAGCTAGAATTACTAGAATTTTTGGTCCTTATACTATTCTCAAGACTATGGGACAAGTAGCCTATCATTTATATTTTCCGGTGGAGGCACAGAGGCTACATCCTATTTTTTCATGTTTCATACTTAAAGAAGGTGGTTGGAACTAGGTACCAAAAATTCAAAATAACCTTCCAGAGTTAGATGAAGAAGGGATCCATTTGGCTACAACCACAAGCGGTTTTGGACCAAGGTGAGCATCGTCTCTACGCGAGAGAACCATCAAGGAAGTGTTAGTCAGTGGAAAGATACAACCAGTGGATGCCGCTTGGGAACCAGCTACCGTTCTGCAGCAATTTCCACATCTCAAGCCTTGAGGGACAAGGTTGTGTTTGAGGGGGACATGTTGGGGTCCTAACTCACATAAGGAGTGGGAACAATATATTCATATGTAATGAGGGTAAATATTAATAAATTTGCAATAAAATAGAATAAATTCGAGATAATGAGACCTAATTGGAAGCTTTCGCTTCTAGGATCTTCCTCTAGATGCTTCTTTTAATAGACATATTTAGTATAAAATAGGAGTCAAGGGTATGAGAACCCCTAAGCTTGTAAGATTATTGTAATAGAGCTACCTTTCGATTGGAGGTTAACCTCGAAGGCCCATTGGTATTCTCTCTGAATCAAAGTGCTATTTTGTTTTGTTCTTATATCATTTTCAGTGTTGTTGTGATTGTTTTGGTTTATATTAGCGTTACATTATTGTTTCACCAGCATGTTGTTTCTGTTATGCATGCTTTTATATCTGGTATATTACAGATTTATAGAGTGTTTCTTTGTAGAGTTTATCACTTAAACAAGATATCTTAACCTCCATATCTATGTGCATTTTTTTAATTCTTATTCCTTTCAAAAATTGTTTCACCAGCAAGAGAAAGAATAGAATTTGACAAGTCAGTTGTTAGTTGTTAAAAACAATACAAGACCGTAATCCAAGTTTTTAATATTTTGTATTGCATTTAACTTGGACCAATTAATCCTCCATGGTTGGTCAACACCTTGATGTTCCAACAAAATAGTGAGCACAATACCTAACTTTATAAGCATCGTCATTGACGCATATGCACAAAATGGGTGGTTAAGGTGGTCAAGACATCGGGTCAGGTTCTTCCTACCTTTAAATCCACCTTTATAAAATTGATACAAAAGGTGGATAAGCCATCAAATTATGGGGATTTTTAGTCGATTTATTTATTACTGTATTTTAAGATATGGAAAAAAATATTGGTAATTAGGGTCCAAGGAGTGGTTTTCCTCATTCACCCTCCCCAAAAAATTCATCTTTATAAAAGGGAGTTAGATTCATGACATAATAAGCACTGCTTATGATCCAGATTATTTTCGAATGAGAAATGAAAGAGAACGTACAATGAAATATCATGAAAATTGCCAGAAACAAGGAAATACGGCAATGGTGAGTTAGTATTAGTGAAATAATTGTGAGACTATAAAGAAATAAAGAGTGCAAGACTCTCACTAGAATGGTGGCGACTTTATCTCTAAGAAGAGATGTGACTGACTACACTCGATGAGAAGATGATTACAATGAGGCTCTGAGGCCTTTTATGAAAAACATGAATACCAAAACCCTAGACATCCAAAACCTAACCCTAGGAGATGAAATGCAAAAAGTCCTTATGGGCCCCCCACGTTTGGGTAGAAAGTTAGTACTTTAAATTCGAGATTAGAGCTTTTGCATACGATCCTGTTTTGAAGCGGCATTGATAGCATTCGGAAGGAGTCTTTTAGAGAACCTACACATTATTTAAGTCAAGCTTTGAGAGCTTCATCTATAGTTTGACTGGTGGAACTTTAAAATAACATTGTTTAGGGCCCCAAAACGGCCACAGGTACAACAAGATGTTTTGACAAGAAAACATACAAAATAAACCAATTGGATTAGGTGGGAGGCCACCCATACCCACAAGAAAAGATGTCAGCCAGGGATTCAGACAACCCATAGGGGTATAACCCACAATTACAAAGAGGTACAAAATAACATGTTGAACTGAGAAGCTGACAAAGATCCATTTGGAATGGGTGGGTGGCCACTGATATCCCACTGGATCAATCCTCCCATAGAGGCAATGGTCTCCATTGCGTTGAGTGCTATTTGAGGGGAAGGGGAAAACATTTTCTGAATCTGAATCTTGGTGAAACATTGTTTGTTGGAGAGAAGTTGTGCTGCTGGTTTGTGTGAGACTGTCCTAAAACCTATTGTTGAAAGAGGGTTGAATATGCTCCACCAACTTGTTGTCTCTAGGTTTGATGGGGCATTGTGTAGGCACCATTGTGGGTGAAAGAAACAATATCTTCTTTCTCTTTGAAAATCTATTTTTGGATGAAGGTGTTGAGAACATGGTTGTTGTAACGATGTTCTATGCATTCTTTGAACAAACTATGAATAGGTTTAATTTTGAAGTATGATAGATTACCTTGCGACACTATTGTTTTGGAACAATAGTCAGAACTACTATGGTATCCCTATGAGGGGAAATGAACACACCAAAGTAATAATGACACTACGAGGTCTGAGATTATAGAAAACATGGCATATCCACATATGGTTTGCTTTAAGTAATTATAGAAAACATGGCATATCCACATATATGGTTGCCCCAAAACAACATCACAAAAATAAAGAGGGGAAACATCACACAGTACCTCACCGTTGAAGGGTTGGATGCCATAGAACATGCCACACTACTGACTGACATGAAGATTTCATCCCTGGTGAAGCCACTTGATTTTGTATGGCTGCGGGTGTGGTGTTGTTGATAACCCTAACTGTTTGAAGGCCTTAGCAGAGATGAGGTTCTTTAGGATGCTATTATCAATAATGAAATGCAATGGTGTCCCCTTCACCCACATTTGTGAATATAAGAAGTGCTCCCCCTCTTCAGGATCTACTCGTTCTTTTGGTTGAATTGTTGTGGTTGCGACAATAGAAGTGGGGTCTATGTCAATGATCTGTTTGTTTTCAATATTTTTTAGATCGGATTTTGAATCAGGGTTCGGCTTTATGTCTTTGACCTCAGACACTAATGACTGTTTCAAGAGACATTCATCTGTGTTGTGCCATTGGATTTTGTCAAATTCGTACCACTTCCCAGTGTCATTCTTCATCTTTCCTTTACCCTTCTTGTCATGTTTCTTCGACTAGTTTTTCAGAGGCTGTTGGTTAGGGTCTTCCTTACCCTGCTTTGGTTGTTGCATATTTGCAAACCAAAATTCCCATTTGTTCTGATGCCTAAATGTCTGCTCGATTTTGATAGGATATCGATAGGCAACTCCTAATGATGAGATATTTAGGATATCCATTTTGGTTTGGATGTACCTATGCAAATACCCACGATATTTCAGAACCAGATGTCGCTTAGATTCTTTCATACCCAACTTGGTGCGCAAGGTATGGGAATTATTTGTGAACTATAGCACTGTTTGGTTCTTCTCTTGCCATAGTGTGGTCCATCTCATGTACTGGTCTTCATAGTTATCAATAGGGTAGTATTGTTCCTTGACCACATCCAAAAAAATCCCAAGTGGGCTCAAATCCATATATTCCAGATTCCTCTATGGAACTTTGCTCCGAGTAAGTTTCCCACCATTGTTTGACATGGGGGAGAGCCTTGAGGAGTGAAAAGGTGATATTTTCCCTGTCGGAAATTTTTTGAATAGATAAATAACCCTCTAATATATTTAACCATTTTTCTAGGGCATCTGCATCTATCTGACCTTCAAATATGGGAATATAAAAATTAACTTGTACCTTGAAGGGAGAGGTTCCTCCAAAATGGTCGTTTGATGAATATGTGTCTGTTGCTATCGGTAGACGTTGAAGGAGGTGTGAAAAATTCTCCATGATTTTGTCCATATATCGCATGAGAGATTTCTCTAATAACTGGTTAATAGAATCTCCTTCTCTGCCGTTTTTATTTTCTGCTACCATCGAGGGTTTCTTGGGAATGCGAGAGTGATTGTCCTCAAGAGAGACAAGCTTGGGACCCAACTGGCTATACTTAGACCTCATTGGAGACTTGCGCTGAAAAATGATCAAGAGCACCTTGCTCTGATACCACTGATCCAGATTATTTTCAGAACAAAATGAAAGCAAAGATATTACAATGAAATACTCATGACAATTTCCAAAAACAGAGAGATACAACAATACTTGATTTCTATTAATGAAATAATTGTAAAGAGACTATAAAAATACAGAGTGCAAGACTCGCTAGAATGGTGGCAGATGTGACAAATACACTCATTCTCAAGAAGATGATTACAATGAGGCTCTGAAGGCCTTTTTATGATAAACATGAATGCCAAAACCCTAGACATCCAAAAACCTAACCCTAGGAGACGAAACACCGAAATTCATGTGGGCCCCGTTTGGGTAAGTTAGTACATTAACTTCCCAGGTTCGTAAATTTTGCATATGATCTTCGTTTTAGGCATGTGATAGCCCGTTGGAAAGGTCTTTTAGAGAACTACGCATTATGCTGTCAAAATTTGAATGCGTCTACAATTTTACTATGACACAACAAAATAACACTGTTTAGGGCCCCAAAACGAACCTGGAAGTACAACAAGATGTGCTGACATGAAAACATACAAAATAAGTCAATTGGATTAGGTGGGAGGCCACCAATATCCACATGGAATATGTGTAGGGCTTCAGACAACCTCAAAAGTGTAGAACCCACAATTACAAATAAGTACAGAAGAATGTGTTGAACTAAAAGTTGACAAAAGGAGCTAGTTGGAATAGGTGGGTGGCCACCAATATCCACCTGGATCAATCCTTCTCCCTTAGTAATAAATGGTATCCATTGCATTGAGTGCCCATGGAAGAGGGGAACACATTTTGTGAATCTGAATCTTGGTGAACTACGTACTTTGTTGGAGAAGTTGTGCTTCTTGGTATGTGGAAGATTGTCAAAAACTTGTTGCTTCCGGGGTTGAATATGCTCCACCAACCTGTTGTCTCCGGGTTTGATGGGGCATTGTGTAGGCACCATTGTAGGTGAAGAAGCAATATATTCTTTCTCTTTGACAATATTTTTTTGCTGGATAGTATGTGTTGAGGATCCAATGGTTGTAGCGGTCTTCTGTGCATTCTTTGAAGAGACTGTGAAGAGGATGAGTTTTTCAGTTTGAGAGATTACCTTGTGACACTGTTTTGGTGGAGCAGTAGTCAGAACTACCTCTGGTATCCTATAGATATGACCTCCCAAATTAATAATGATACTACGAGGTATAGAATTATAGACATCATGATGTCTCCACATATATGGTTGGCCCAAAACAATATCACATACATCAAGAGGGGAAACATCACACACTGCCTTATCCTTGAAGGGCTCGATGCCATAGGACAAGTGACACTACTGGATGACATGGATATCTCTCCCCCGGTGAAGCCACCTGATGTTGTATGGATGTGGGTGTGGTGTTGTCAACAACCCCAACTATTTGATGACCTTAGCTGAGATGAGGTTCTTTTGGCTGTTGTTATCAACAATGAAATGCAATGGGGTCCCCTTCACCCACATTTATGAATGGAAGAGGCACTCCCCCTCTTTAGGAACTACTGGTTCTTTTGGTTGAATTGTTGTGGTCATGATAGTAGAAGTGGGGTTTGTGTTGATGATCTGTCCATTAAAAAAAAAAGGACCATATTCTGAATCAGGGTTCGACTTCGTGTCTTTGAGCTCGACCACCAATGAATGTTTTGAGCGACATTCATCGGTGTTGTGCCATGGGATTTTTTGGAAGTCACACCACTTTCCAATTAAATTATTCATCTTTCCTTTACCCTTCTTGTCCCGTGTCTTGGACTGGTTGGATGGAGGATATTGGTTAGGGCCTTTCTTACCATGCTTTGGTTGTTGTAGATTTGAAGACCTGAATTCCCATTTGTTCTGGTGCCTAAATTTCTACTCGATTTTGACAACATATTGATAGGAAACTCCCAATGATGAGATGTTTAGGAAAACCATTTCGGTTTGGATGTACCTATGTAGATCCCCACGGTATTTTAGAACCAGATTCTGCTCGGAGTCTTTGATACCCAACTTGGTGCGCAAGGCATGGAAATTATTTGTGAAATCCAATACTCTTTGGATTTTCTCTTGCTGTAGTGTGGTCTATCTCATGTACTGGTCTTCATAGTTATCAACAGGGTAGTACTATTCCTTGACCGCATCCACAAAAAAATCCCAAGTGGGATTGACCCCATATGTTCTAGATTCCTCTGTGGAACTTTTCTCCCAGTAAGTTTCCCACCAATGTTTGACATGGGGGAGAGCCTTGAGGAGTGCAAAGGTTATATTTTCCTTGTCAAAATTTTTTTGAACAAATAAATAACCCTATAATAGATTTAACCATTTTTCTAGGGCATTCGCATCTATATGAATTTCAAATATGGGAATATCGAAATTAACTTGTACCTTGAAGGGAGAGGTTCCTCCAAAATGGTCACTTGATGAAGATGCGCCTATTGCTATCAACATTCACTGAAGGATGTGTGAAAATTTATCCATCATTTCGTCCCTCTGTTGTGCGAGATCTTTCTCAAGCAACATGTTAATAAAATATTCTGCTCCACCATTTTTTTTTCCATCAAGGGTTTCTTGGGCATGCGAGAGTGATTGTCCTCAAGAGAGACAAGCTCGAGACCTGACTGGCTATACTCAGACCTCGTTAAGGACATGCGTTGAAAAATGATCAAGAGCAACCTACTCTGATACCACTGATCTGTATTATTATCGGAAAGAAATGAAAGCATAGATATTGCAATGAAATAATCATGAAAATTTCCAAAAACAGAGAGATACAACAATACTTGATTTCTATTAATGAAAGAATTGTAAAGAGGTTGTAAAAACACAGAGTACAAGACTCGCTAGAATGGTGGCAACTTTATCTCTGAGAAGAAGTGTGATGGCTACACTCATTCGCAAGAAGACGATTACAATGAGGCTCTGAAGGCCTTTTTATGATAAACATGAATGCCAAAACCCTAGACATCCAAAAACCTAACCCTTGGAAATGAAACGACAAAATTCATGTGGGCCCCGTTTGGGTAAGTTAGTACATTAACTTCCCAGGGTCGTAACTTTTTCATACGATCTCCGTTTTAGGCGCGTGATAGCCCGTTGGAAAGGTATTTTAGAGAAATATACATTATGCCATAGAAATATGAATCTGTCTATATTTTGACTATGGTACGAAAAAATAACACTTTTAAGAGCCCCAAAACGACCATGGAAGTACAACAAGATGTGATGACCTGAAAACATACAAAATAAGGAAGTTGGATTAGGTTGGAGGCCACTAGTATCCACCTGGAAGATGTGTATGGCTTCATATGGCCCCACAAGTGTAGAACCCACAATTACAAAGAATTACAAAAGAACGCGCTGAACTAAAAGCTGACAAAAAGAGCCAGTTGGAATAGGTGGGTGGCCACCAGTATCCACCTGGATCAACATAGGAAGGAATTCATAGAATTAAAAAAGGTGTGATGGGGGAAAAGTTGGACCTATCCAAGGCATATGATGTGTCGACTGGTTGTATTTGCGAATGCTTCTAATAAATTATAGCTTCAATTTAGATATGGTGAATTGGATTATGGAATGTGTTTCATTTGTTTCTTATGTGGTTTTGGTAAATGGGTTTACATCTTTCTTTGGTGTGCCAATTAGGGGTGTGTGAAAAGGTGCTTTATGTCCCCTTATATTTTTTTTCTTGTGGTGGAAGGATTAAGTTGAGCGATCAAAAATGCAAAACAAGTAGGGAAACTCAAAGGAGTCAATGTAGGTTTGGATTTTATGTTGTCTCACTTGTTAATAATGGATGACATGTTAATTTTTACCAATGTTACTTTGGAACAATGGTTGGCCCAAAAGAGGATCCTTGAACTTTTCCAACTAGCTATGTTGATAGTGGTTACCGAGGATAAATCGATTCTTTGTTTCAATGGAGCAGGGGATATGTCAAAACATGAGCTCTTAAACTTGTTCCATTTTTAGGACATTGAGTTTGGGGAAGGATTTAAGTATTTAGGTTATAGGCTCAAACCAAATGGGTACAAAAAGGAGGATTAGAGTTAGCTTATAGGGAAGGTGGAGAGTTGAATCCTTAATTGGTTCAATCAATGGTTATCTGAAGGAGGTAAAATAACTTTGATCAAGGTGAAACTAGAAGCTATTCCAGTATATTGGTAGGTTCCATCTTCCATCCTGAAAGCAGTGCTGGAGAAGATAAGGAAGTTGTGTGAAAATTTTATTTGGAGTAGCCAGGAAGGATAGGAGGGAATTTACTTGGTAATATAGAAGAATATTTATTAGCCTAAGGATGAGGGTGGGTGGGGCCTTTAAAATTTACACAATTTTGGTTTGGCACTGGCAGTAAAATCAGTCTGGAATCTCATAACTAAGAAAAATATTTGTTCTAAATCGAACTGCTCCAAATATCTAGAGCCTAATTACATATTAACTTGGGTGTGTAAAGAGGATAATGTATGGAATAGTAGGTAGACACTATTGGGGAATAGGGTGGATCCTGATACATAAAAGACACACAATATTGGACATAATCGAAGAGGGAATAAAATTTCGAAGACAAATGGTGGTGTCTAAATACACTGTTACAACACTTAAGCACATCACACTGTGATTATAACATCACAATGCATATTGGAGATCTTGTACATAAAAAATATATCACTTGATATCTTGATTGCTTGATCTCTTTTAATGACCCAAGGGTATTCTATTTATATCTTCAAGATCTAACCAAATTCCTTGAAATTGGGAGGATTTTGTCCACATATAATCATCGATTGTTAGAGTTGAGTCCATCAAATCCACGTGTCCATGTGTCCAAATCGTATTCGATTGCTTGGCTGGTTGATCCACCAACCAACTATCTTTGACCATTGGTCGATTGTCTGATTGATAGACATTTCAACTACTCGACTGAATAATTAAGAGATTTGGTCGATCGCTTGACCAACTGTTTCTAGATGTAGGTCGACTACCTGTCTGACCGATTCAAGGAGAAATGTGATAAACCATCATGATTTGATGTTCCAAAAGACACATTGGAAGGATTTGGTTAACTCTTTTCCACTAGTTGACAAATATCTAATATGGGAAGTGGGTAGTGGAGAGTTGGTCATAATTGGTATAGATTCAATAATGGGGTGTGGACCTCAATTTTTTTTATCTCTTGAGTTGGTTGAGTATTTGGAGGATCATGAATAATATCCTTGAAAGATGTTAGTGATCCTGTTGGCACCACCATTTGGGCTCATGCTAAGAAATTGACCGATTTCTTGGGTCTTGTAAGAGATTGGAATAGAGAATGGGAGGCATTTGTACAAGAGATGAAAAGGCTCATGTTAGGATAAGGGAGGAGCTAGACAATTTGGTTTGGTTGAAGAATAATGTGGGGGGGGGGTGGCTACATAGTAAAAGCTATCAATCTCTCCATAACAAAATTCATACAAGGTTCTTCTTCCTAGAGGTGGAAGAGGATTTGAAAGCTCAAGGAACCCAAAAAGATGAATATTTCATGTGTTTTCTTTGATGAATAATGTGCTAACATGGGAGGTGCACCAAAAGTGTTCTATTCATAGTCTCGGTTTTTGTGTTTTGTGCAGGAATTTGGATGAAACAAAAAACCACCTTTTTGTCCAATGTATGTTCATTTAGAATATTTAGAGTGACTGTAGTAGATGTATTAACTTAAGGAACCCGTGGAATAAGACCGGGCTTGTTTTTTGTCTAAAAGAGTGGTTTGATAGAGAAAAATTAAAGCCTTTCAAATCAATCCTTTTCCTAATTCTATGGGGGGTATGGTTGAGTTAGAATAGTTAAATATTTATGGAGAAATATATTCCCACTTTCCAGGTCTTCTATTAGGATATGATTCTGTTCGACTGATTTAGAGTCAATGATACTCCTAAGATACTATGACAGGTTGGGAAATTACTCGTAGACAAAAGCATAAGTTGAATATTCTTCGACAGGGAGTGGCAGGGCCTGGATAATATTTGTGGTTTAGGAGTGGTGTTGGAATAGGGGCAGACCCAAGGTTCAATGCTTAACAACGCACCAACAAAACCCCAACTACCGTCCCTTTAGGAAACACTTGCAAAGCAGGCAAGGTCTCACCCGAGGTAGAAGTAGGGGGGGTTACATGATGCAGGTGTCTATAACTGAGCTGGGACACAGATATGTGATAACAACACTTCACAGGGTATTCTATTAACACTTAGGACGTGACATACATTAGTTCATTAACCTTATGAACATCAAAGAACATAATCTTAGATAGATCTAGCGCAGTAATAAAAAAATATTATCCACCTTAAACACTTATTACTTAGCACTCTAAATCAGATCTAGCATTCTAACATAAGCAATGCATTTAAGAAACACATACGTATTCATTACACATCTAATCTAAGAACTAAGAAAAACATAATAGATATAACATTTCACAAAGAAAACCATACGACACCAGATATACGTGGTTCACCCCAGTGTGGGGCTATGTCCACCAAATTCTTAACAGGAAGAAATGTGTAGTAATTTCACAACCCGAATGAAGGAGACATAGTTGTGTGGAAACAAATCTTGTATGTTCTGTTTTTGTTTTCATCCCAAGGGTTAGGGTATTCAAGGATTTTATCTATGCTATAGCTCTATGATATACGTGCGGGGTCCAATAGTAGTACTTGACCCACTATCTCAGGGCACCAACTAAAGACGGTAGACAATGCCCTTAGCCGTACTACCTGACTACCTAGGTAATAAAGAGTATCTTCCCAAGTGATTTTCTCAGTCTCACTATAGTAGTCAGGCGACCGATAGGTTTATCTATGGAGGGATTCAAGAGATCTAGGTTGACCCATATATAGGTGTTGTCTGATGCGCTACCACTCGAAGGGGTACCAACAGGGGTTACAAGGGTAGCCAACAGATGTGTGCTTAAGTACCACTTGTATTTCCTATGTGTATGAATCCCTGAATGTGATTTTATGTGCACAATGAAATATATATGTAGCTTTAAGACGCTGAAATAAGTCTCTACCCTGAAAAAAAAATTATCCCACAATTTTCTGTCGAGGAAGGTGCTCTGATACCACTTGTAGTATTCCAGATATAAATTAGCATGAAGAACATAAATAATTAGCTAGAAATGGCAGTGAAACATTGATATAACCAGAACAATACTAGAATAATACCAGAATAATACCAAACTAACACCAAAAAGAGCACTTTGATTACTGAGAGAAATGTTCACTTGCCTCTTCGAGGGGGAAACCTCCAGCAGAGCAGAGCTCTATTACAATAATATCCAAGAAAAAACTTCTCATACCATATACTCCTATTTATACTAAATATGTCTATCCAAAAGAACCATCTAGAGGAAGATCCTTCTAGAAGTGGAAGCTTCTATTAGGTCTTCTTTCATTTGAATTATTGCTAGGCCTTATTAATATTGGCCTTTATTACATGGAAATATATTATTCTACCTATGTGATGGGTTAGGTCCCTACCAAAACCACCCCCCTTGTGCATTTGTAATCAAGAAGAAAGAACAATAGATAGAGAGGTGATTCGAGTAGGAGAAAGAGTAGGAGAATAAATAATAGAAGTGATGAGTGAAGAAGAAGGAAAAACCAGTGCTACTTCACCAAGAAGAGTATTTGTATTGATAATCCTAACACCCCATAGCAGATCAAAGGAAATAATTCAAGATTAAGAATTGCGAATCATGATAGTAACTTGAGATTACCTATGTTCCATAGAATGGGTAGAGATGATGCATAACAACATTGGTTCACGTGTGAAGAAATATAGTATGTGAAGAAGACAACATGTGAGGCATCGAAGATTGTGTAGCTAGAGACCACATTTAGGGATAGTGCCCTGATGTAGTATATGAATTATAAGACCATTGTGATAGAAGGATAGACATAGTCCCTCATAGATATCAAGAGAGATATAATTACAGAATTTAAAAATCCCAATTTAGAGTCTTAGTTTATTACGAAGATCAAGGAGATTAAGCAGAAACATGGAGAAACTGTGTGGGATTATGACCAAATGTTCAATATTTTGTTGGATATGATGATGTTCCAAATCTAGGACACACAAAACAGAGAATGATTTATTGCAGGTTTTCTTCCCCATATTTGAGTCCCTCTTACCCAATATAAGGTGACGACATAGGAAAAAGTAGAGAAAATTGCAATGTTCTTGGAGGTGAAACTGGGAGGAGGAGAGACATCGACAAATTTGGTGTAGGTACAGTCACAACTGGCCAATCTAACGATGCAATTACAATATATGGAGAAGGAAAAAGTGTTGCACGAGCATGTATGGTGTACCACGTTTCGATTGAAAGGGAATCACAGAGATGCGTGTCTTGTACTTGGTAACTATGTGGAGATGGGCGCGCTAGGTCCATTTCCAATGGGGCCCCAAACATAATGGTGAAAAATGTACAAACAAAGGGGCCATGTACCAGCCTACTTCCCAACCTTGGATAAACTTTAGAAGACACATCCTAGTCCATTTTTTGAATTCTACAAGTTCATGGGACATGATGTGAACAACAACCAGTCACTCCAGATGATGCAAGATCATACCCACGATGCATTTTGGGTCCAATAGGAATGAAAGGTTGTTGATATTGGTGATTTTAAAAGAGGTGGATACCAAGGAGGTTCCAGAGGTGGTTATGGATGTGGTCGCGGAAATGGATATGGAGGAGGGGGAGGAAATACATCTACTTATTTTAATTGTGGATAAATCAACCATGTGTTGAGGTTTTGTACCAAATCGTGTGCTCTTTGTGGGCACTATTACAACCCCGAGCACATCACTGAGGAATTTTCTGAAATATTGAAGAAGTGGGAAGAAAAGAAGGAACATTTCAATATGGTGCATGATAGGCCATGCATAAATAAGAAGAAGGATGAGGAAGTTGATTTCAGGGTGATAACTCAAGGTGCAACAAAAACAAGAATGAATTTCAAGCATGGTGAAGGCTCATGTCAAAGGTTCAAGGGGAAGATCAGAAGGGAAATGCATCCCCCTCCTAAGTTTGATGTTGCTCAATAGAATTATTTTTTGTGTAATGTATAGAGGGACATCAAGGAAGAAAGAGAATGATAAGAGTTTCAACATGTGACACAAAGGTCATTTGAAGAGGCCCATATTCGTGAATACTTTCAATGCGTGACATAGAGGTCACTGGAATAGGTTTTCACACATGAAGAATTACATCGCTCCATGCACAAGTTGTTGGAGGAATCTCGTGTGCATGAAGAAATAAATGCACAATGTATATGTCATTGGAATAAGCATGCACACAAGAGGAGATGTGATGTGCTAAAAAAGAGTGATTGAGGAATAGTTACATGAATAGTTGAAGCAAATGATGCATGTGAAATCACTACATGATTTAAGTCACGAGACATAGAATGAAGATCAAGTAAGTAAATTATTACATTGTTGTTTGAGATTTTTAAATGATTTTGATGTTGTGTGAAAGTTAACATAGATGTTAGTGACCTAAATGGGGGAAGAAAAGAAAAAGAGAGCAATATATTCCCCCCTACTAGAAATGGATTTGTTCTAGGTTAGTAAGAAAAAGTGCACATGAATATAATTCAAGATGACAAGTGAACTTAGGAGTTATGAAATTGATGGATTCATGCTAGATCTGGGTTCCAATGTGAACATCCTACCAAAGAAATCATGGGAATTGATGGGAAAGCCAAGTTTGGTCTAGTCACCAATCTAGATGTGGTTGGAAAATAAATATAATATGTACCCCATAGGATGATTGGAGAAAGTTGAGGTGAACATGGAAGGGGTGAAGACAAACGTTGATTTTGAAGCCATAGAAATTATAGATGATTCCTACCATGTGCTACTTGGAATTGATTAGGCCTTCGACAATAATGTGATATTGAATTTGAAGAAGAGGAAGATGTCATTTGAGATGGATGCCCTGCACATGATCACACCTCTAGATCCTAATGAAGTGGATAGGTATAATGAGCTAGTGGATGAGGATGCACATAGTTTTTTTTATTGAAAATTTCTATAAGATCATTAGGCATAGGGAATATGATATCAATCCCAGCGTAGATGGAGAGCTAAGTTGGGGGAGTGTGAAATCCTATGCTATTGATTCAGAGGATGCTATGGAGAGGTGACAGAAGAATATGTATGAGGTATCTACGTGATGATTCATATGAATAACTAAAGTAGTATGTTGGCTTGGATTTGATCTATGTGATGTGCCGTGCTTTGATGGGATAGGGCCGGTGGAATAATTCTTGGTACAAATGGAGAATATTGCTCCAGAGGATCGATAGTTTCAGGCCATGAATGTCATCATTCTAGGGACACCTGCACGTTGGTGGAAAACACATCACATGAACATATAGGACTAGGCATAGGTAGCTAAAACAATCAAAGTTTGGTTCCAACCAATCCCTGACTTCGAGTTGGAAAAATAGTATATGGGTACTAAAGAAGCTCTAGAGCACATAAATTATTGTGAAAGACAATAGAATACCAAGAATATGCCTCATTCCCAAAGGGTCCATCAAATCATTCATACCATTGATATGGTTCCTCGAAGTTAGTAAATTCAGGAGGACCTCCAGAGACAAATAGTAGATTGGGTTCAATTAAGTACACAATTTTGCACAATTTTTTTTTTTATCGTAGATGATCTAGCTCAAAGGGAGGCACTCCTCTTAATTAAGAAATTTATATTTCACCATCAAATAGGGATGCTACCCCAAAGGTGGTCTTCTCATATCATCAACCAATGGAAAATTTGAAAGAGTTTGTGCACTATTAGAAGGTCGAGGTGGATGACATTGACGACGATGATCTCATAGGTATAAAGATCAAAGAATATGATGGTGAGCACACATTGAAGGGAAATTGAGCAGAGATGGCTGCATCAGACTATGGCCATTCAATTAAGACAAAGAAACATAATATTGTTACCAAGGAAGCACCCAAATGGCTATTATTGGTGATTATTGGGATAAGGAGACTCTTACCGAGGTCATCGACCTACTCAAGGAATACGAGTTATTTTTTCCTTGCATCTTCTCAGAATTGAAGGAAATTGTAGGATCCATGTGGGATATGAAAATATAGCTCAATATAGATAACAAACTAGTCAAGAGGATACCTTATTGATTGAATTTGAAGTACAAGGAAAAGGTTCACAATGATTTGGATCGAAGGTTGGATACTGAAATAATTGTTCTTATGGAGGATTCAGATTGTATTAGCCCCGTGGTCATGCAACCGAAGAAAATAGGTGATATTCAAATCTATGTAGATTTGAGAAGCCTCAATGCAACTTGAGTGCATGATCCTTTCCCTACCCCTTTCACCGATGAGGTTCTGAAGAATGTTGGAAGACACGAAGCCTACTCTTTTACAGATGGATTTTTGGGGTACCATCAAGTTCATATCACGGAGGAGGATCAAGAAAAAGCCACATTTATAATAGTGTGGGGCTCATTTTATTATATGGAGATGCATTTTGGACTAAATAATTCCCCCTGTAGGTTTTTCCAGGATTTTGGTCGTAACTTTTAAAGAATTCATCCACAAGTTTCTTGACGTTTACTGTGATGACTGTACAGTGTTCAGTTTGTTGAAAGAGCACATGAAAACCCTTTAGTTTATGCTATATCGATGCCGCTAGCTCCATATTTCAGTGAATTTGAAGAAGTGCATCTTCCGCACCCTGTTTGGAACATAATTGGGACATTTGGTCTACAAGGATGGGTTGTTACTCGACTAGTCTAAAGTTGTTGCCATACTGGATATGGTAGCCCCCACCTCATTTTGTGATTTGCATGCAACATTGGGTCATACTAGTAGAACTATGCAAAGATTGTAGCCCCTCTTGAGAAGTTAATGTGCACAGATACCAATTACGTCTGGACATAGGAATGTCAGGAAGCTTTAGATACTCGAAAAGATAAATTAGTCATTGCACCGATTCTGGTTTTTCTCAACTGGTCTAAGCTCTTTCATGTGCATGTGGATGTTGATGCATAGTCAATCGCTTTGGGAACAATTTTTACACATCCTAGCAAAGGAAATATTGATCATCTAGTGTAATTTTCTAGTCGAAAATTTTCAAAGGATAAGAATAATTATACCACAATCGAGTACGAGGGCCTCACCATGGTATATTCCTTGCAAAATTTTCACCACTATTTGTTGGGAACCCCCTTTAAGTTCTTCATTTTCAACTCTATGCTCAAGTATCTGGTCAAGAAGACATTGTTGTGAGTCAGAATATACCACTATTTGCTTCTCTTCTAAGAGTTTGAGTTTGAGGTTGGTGTCAAGACAAGGAGTACAAAGTTGGACTAGATCATCTGTCCCAGATTGAGTCAAGTGAAGCTAGTCAAATTCTTGATGATGACCTCCCAGATGCACAACTCTTCCATGTTGAACCTATTCCTAATAAATTAGCTGAGATCATTGAGTTTCTCACATCAGGACATGCCCCAACGGGATACACTCCGACACAATGCCAACAACTGGTGACCTGTAGCATAGATTATCATTTAATTATCGGTCAACTATATAAATTGGGAGTGGATGGAATTTTATGCAGGTGTGCCTTAGAACATGAACGGGACTCCATTTTGTATGAATCACATGAAGGTATTATAGAGGGACACAATGTAGGAAAGGAAACCACACAAAAAACCTTGTACATAGGACTTCGGTGGCCCTCACTCTTTATTGGTGCCAAGTAATATTGTAAATGTTGTCATGTATATCAAAGGAATGAAAGCCTTGTTGCAGATATGTGATGCATCTATTTCTTCTTACAACGTTGGAACTGTTTGAGAAATGGGAAATTGATTTTGTGGGTCCCATCAGCCCTCCCACATGTTGAACAGGTGCACGCTATATTATAACTTACACTAAATATCTGACAAGATGGGATGGAGTCACATTGGTTAAGGATTGCACAAAAGAAACAACGATGCAATTCATTTTTGAGAATGTTATTACCTAGTTTGGTTGTCCAAAGGCATTGACGAGCAAGAAGGGCTTGCATTTTCTAAATGAGACCATTTGGGAACTCACTCAAGAGTTCATGATCAATCACCAAAAGAGAAATCCTTATCATCCTTAATGGTTGAAGCTTTCAATAAAATATTAGAACATGCATTAACCAAAATTTTCAATGTGCAGTTTGTGACTGGGATCAGTGGATCCCCACAGTATTATGAGGATGTCGAAAATATTGCAAGAGGTTGAAGAAGAGAACCCCCTTCACATTGGTATATGGTAAATTCATTCCGCTCAAAGTTTTTGTTCCTAGCCAATATGTTTCTCTTGCAACTTAGATGACAAAAGAAAAATACCTTCAATAAAGGTTAGATGAACTCATGGAGCTATAGATAACAAAAGAACAATCCATTCAACAAAGGTTAGATGAAATCATGGAGCTAGAGGTGGACTCTACAATGGAACGATTCAACCAGGTGGTAAAAAGGAAAATAAAAAAGGCATGGAATGATCACAACATCTGACATAAAACCATCCATCTTAGATCTTTGGTCTTGTTAAATGAAAAAAAAACTTTGTAGCACTCGAGAAAGCTACATATGCATTGGTTGGGTCCTTTCTGTCAGGTCTACATCAATGAATACAACACCACCAAGCTGGATACATTGTAGGGATAACCTCTCAAGGGACTTATTAATGGAAATAGGTTAAAGGTATACTATGGCTCACATGGATCATCTATCACTTAGCTCCCTTTCTCAGCCATGAAATTATGTAGAGTAGGGTTAGCGTAGGATGTACAATAGATAGAAAAGTACATGGTTGACATAATTCTCCTTTTTGGTAGCATGGTGTACACTCTAGTCACTCAGGAGGATTATATAGACTAAAAAAATTGAATATTCTAAATATGTCCAGTTTAGGTTGAAGTTACGACCTCCGTACAAGCTAGTGGCTCAAGAAAGAGAGTCACATGAGATTGGGATGAACTACCTGCCGCTACATTATGTTGAAGGGTTAAGCAACGTCTTTCAAACATATAACCCATAACCTTTACATGTAAGTAGTGATGACATCACATTCCAAAAGGCACATCACCAGTATGGGGGATTTGAACCGTTATCTCCTCACCTGGGGGGTTCACTGGGACTCTCTTGTTATTCTCCAATAAATCACATTGGCCAGTTATTTTTCTAAATATTTCTTCCACCTATGACCATTTTCCACTCTATATATATCCACTTCCGCCCATGCAGTTGTTGGAGAAATTCTCGATGTCCCATTCTCTCTTGACCTAGCTCATCGCCCACATCCCCAATTTCTCCCCGCTCACTATTATATTTCCAATTTCCACTGGTCTTTCCATCTCTTAGTTAAGGTTCCCTTTCATGGCCCAACTTCACAAACATCTTGGGATGTGAAATTCCTAGTTCGTTTAAGAATCCCGAGAACACACAATATAGTTTTCACAAAGATTGAAACTTCATCATCATCTACTAGGCACAGTTACCACCCTCTTATTATCCACCAAGACACTTCCATAGTCCACATAGTTCCCTGAACTATTCTTTGAAGTTGCAACAGTCCACTAGTTCTCTCGACCCAAAGTTGGTTTTCATCTCACCATGGATAATCACCTTTGTTGAAGTGGCTAGCCCAAGGTTGCGAGCTCTCCATTCCATCAAGATAAGAGGCCCATGTCCTCTATATTATATTTATAGAATAAATAAACTACCATAGGATGATTCTCTCTCTCGATGGAGCTCTTCCTCAGGATCTACTTCTTGTAGGTCAATGAGTAACTAGGATAATTTCTAGCTAGATTGCTTAGACTAGTTAAGGGGTTCTTTTGTGGATGATGTTCTTTAAAATTATCCCTCATTCATCACCACAGACACCCTTTAAGAAAAAAAGGATAAAATTCAAGAATCTGGCTAAATGAAGTCCAAATCCATCACTTAATTAGGGCCTTCTCGACTTATTCTGGGACCTCTGTCAGGTTGCAACTACAACCTAGACATATAATTTTCTCTTACTCAAACATGACTACAACCACATCTTGGTTTGATATTCTGGTCTACCAATGATGATTATTTTCTCTTACCCATGTATATCACACCAGTGATTCCCTGAGGCAGTTGGCTTGAGGACGAGTCAAGTAACAGTGGTGAGGGACTATTGGCACCTAACGTTTTAGGTAAATATATCACGCATGCTAATGAGCCCCACTCTTGTCCATTCCAAAGGCTCATCTTTGGCACATTTTTCCACCATAATATGAATTAATATTTTCTTTTGACCATATTTAATAGTAAGTCATGGGTATTTTGCATGTTTCTTAATGAATGTACGTTGAGGTGTATTTTTTTGTATGATGTACCTTTTTTATTTAATGTGTTTTTCAAAAGATTTGTATTCCACCAACCAGGTCGAAATGTTGCATTCAAGGGTGCCAACATCCTATAAGCAACGGATTTTGTCTCCCTCAAGGATCTATCGGCCAAAGATCAAGGGAAATTGTCCCTACCTACCTCCAAGAGCACTCTTTGTGCATTAATGACCAGTTCTAATCAATAAGAGTTGAATATATAGGTGTAAAGGGTTGAGATCTCTCATTTACTCATTCTCTCCTTGATTTGGGAAGGGAGGTTGAACTCTCTAGATATATATAGACCTATAGTCTAGGAGAGAAAGGGGGGAGATATAGAGAATTTTTGGACAACCCATTGTATAGATATTTTATGAAGACTTTTGTTGAGAACTAGATCATTCTTGCTCTTGATGTATTATAGATATTTATGAAATAAAGATGGTTTCTCTTTCAATCCATTAAAGTTTATTTTAGTCTCCTTGTGCTTCATGGGTAGGGCTCATCCAAGAGGGTTGAAGGACCCTGTTACAATTGCTGTAGTTTTCATGCATGTTAGACATTATTTTATTCTCTTTTGAATTTTAATATAGCTTTGCATGATCAATCCCATCTGTTAACACTCTTTTTGTCTTGGGAATTTTCAAAGAATTTTTTTTTCTATGAGAACTTTCGGTAGCGCCTTCATTAACATTTGGCAGTAAATGCTCAAGATTCACATTATTGGTTTTACAAAAAATGGGTACAAGCTTATTTTCTATCAGGTCTAGAGCTTGGATTTCTTTTGGTCAAATATTATTTTTTGGGGGGATTTTGGCTTCTTTTAAGCCAATTTTGGCCTTTTTAGCAAAATTTGGCTCTCTTCCATTTATGTAGGATTTAATTAATTTTATTTAACAAAAAATAAATGTTTTCATGTGGGATAATCCCTATTGGATGCACAAAAGATTAAATCACCTGAGACCATGAGCCAAGTATCAGGATGTTCTTGTAAGTGTTTAAACAAATTCTCATGGATACAACACTATCTACCTAGTGTCATGATGGAGAATTCAGTCTCTAGGTGTGAAGATGTTGCACATAGCGAAGATAGTTTTTCCTCTACAGTTAAAATTTTTGGAAAGAAGAGGAAGGAGACAAGCGATTATGGATAACAGATGGACACAATGCACTGACAAGCATGCACATTAAGATTGTTTGTTTCAAGCATTGATAGAGTAACAACAAGAAGCAGTGTGATAATAGGAGGGCGCCATCAATAGTTATGCACATACCTCGGTTTCTAATTATTCTCTCAAACTCCATTTTCACTGTTCTTCTTGACTACAAACACATGCATAAGCATTTACACAAGCACCATTCAAAATTTATACAACCATTCTAGTTGTGTTAAAATTCGTTGATATAGTTCATATTGATGGAATTGGGGTTTTCGAGTGGATTCCATGAGAGCATACAATATTATCTCTTTATCAGAGCTACATTCGATGCATGTGAAGAAAAGGAACTGAATAATTCTTATTTCTAACTCTATTGTGTAGATTTCCATTCCTTGAATTTCACAAATTTGAGTTCGCGCTTTGATTTTTCCATATGGAGCCGAGGGATAAACCACTATCACCATGATCCAAGGTTATATCATGTGCCAAGCATCGAGATCAACCTTATGGAGTGCCAAGCAAGTGAGAAGATTTATTTTTCTATGCGCTATGCATCAAATGCCTATGGAAACGTTGGTGTATAAGAACGTAAGAAATGTATATGTGCATTGCATAAGGGATAAGGTCCCTTGGACAAAGAAATAAAATGTTGATGGAAGAATTCCTGAAGATGCATACGCAACAAAGTATTGGGTGAATCACTCCCATGACCGTTTAAATTAGAGCTAGATGATGCATCCCCAAATTGTAGGATTGTGCATTGTGCCTGATGGTTTTGGAAATTGTCTTGGAGGGATCCACAAACGCTTCCACCATTTATCAAATTACCATCGATTTTTTTGGGTTTTGGTAAACCTCCACATGCCATAAAATAATACAGTCATCATAAAGAACTGATACCGAGTCCAAGTGTCAAATTCATCTTTCACATGATCCCACATGCCAAGTTATATTGAATAATGCGTCGAGTTTTTGGATGCACAACTACGTACAAGAATGATAGAAACACCCAATGCATGTGCTCTTATGAGGAGATATGCCAGACAGTTGGCTTAGGTTGATGGAAAATTGGTATGGATTGTTGGTTATCATTGATTTCAACCATTGGAGAGTGATATTGTAGATTGATTTCAACCTTTAGTGATTGATGCCAACTCTTGGAGAAAGTCCTGTAGTGAATTCTGGTAGCACAAAGGTTTGAGTAATGGACCCAAGTTTGTTTGATGTATAATGGTATGAGTTTTAATATATTTGAAGGTAAGAATATTCTAAATGGGTAGTACATGTCATGCCATTTCTGGTGGCATGTGGAACATCACATAACTCCTCACGGTTAGAGAGTTATGGCCATGTGAAGTTGGAGAACCTAGGTTTGGGTAATGAACCCAAGTTTGTTTGATGTATAATGGTATGCGTTTTGATATATTTGCATGTAATACTATTCTATATGGATAGTACATGTCATTCCATTTCTGGTGGTATGTGGAATGTCACATAATTCCTCACGGTTTGAGAGTTATGGACTTACGAATATGGAGGACCCTCATATGTTGGCTTGAAGCTCCAAAAGGTTAAAGAAGTCAAAGTGCTTGCAAAAAAGAAATTATTTAAATAATAAAGTGAAATGACAAAGTCAAAAAATATTATTTAAATAATCAAGTGAAGTGAAAAAGTCAAATAGGATTATTTAAATAATAAAGTGAAGTGACAAAATCAAAGAGGATTATTTAAATAATAAAGTGAAGTGACAAAGTCAAGGAGGATTATTTAAATAATAAAGTAAATGGAGAACGTTTTAATTATGGAAAGTGGTTATAAGAAGGTTAACCCTAAAATGAGGAAAATGGGTTAAGTGGTCAAGTGGCTATTGGATACATGGACAAGTGAAAAATTGGGCAAAGTTGGACATAGGTGACTATGTGGACAAAGTGTCTATGTGGACAAAGTGGCCTAGAAGATGCGTATAAGGAAGATACTTGGAGAGTATAAATAAGAGGAAAGACTCTCTCATTTGAATCACACTTGAGAATATTGAATATCTACAGGTGACGGAGGTAACCAAAGGATATCTAAGCCTAATTTTAGAGAGAAGGTGAAGTAAAGAAGGCTGAAATTCAAGGGAGGATAAACTCTTTTGATGATGCTTTCTAAGGTATGTTATTTACAGGTCATCTCACCATTATTGCAATAACTTTTTTTCTAGAATGACTCAGACCGTGAAATCTAGATTCCATTGAGAAAACATATCCAAGTAGTTGTGGTACCGATTTCAGCTTGTGGGTCGTTGTATTTTTGGAGTTACACTCCGTGGAAAATAGGGTTTCTGGCTAGTCCTGAAACTAGTCTAAAACATGTGTTTCAGGTAAAAATGTCATAACTTCTTCATAAAAGATCCAAATTAAGTAAGACCAAATGTGTTGGTTAGAGTACAATATTTATTATTTTGTGTAAAATTTTCAGGTCCATACAACAAACATATCGTGCGGGGCATGCTCTACAAGTTCGCTCTCTAGAATATGCCAAAATTCAACAAGGTATGCCACTTTTTCTATAATTCCTTTTATAAGAGGTTCCAAGTACTGGCACCTGGAGAAATTGCATAAAAAAAACTGAAGAACATTATGTACTATTTTCATATCTTTATTCATTACAGGCACATAGTTATGATTATTTCAAGTTAGGGTTGTTGACTAATCCAAAACTAGTCATGTGAGACTAAAGTAAAGTTTGATGAAAATGATAGACTATTGTTGTTAAAGTTAAAGAAGGTTTGTAGTTATGTGATCATACACACCAGGTCTATTACAGAGTTAAAAATCATATTTGGATGATGAAATTGATGAGGGATTTTGGTTGATGTACATGTTGGGTACATGGTTGAGACAAGTAGTTGATGAGTTGGCACATACATGAGGTATATAGTTGATCTGAATGGATATTTTAAAAGACAATGGTTGAGTTATATTGCATGAGTTAAATTACCATTTAGGAAATTAATGAAAGAGGAAGAATTAAAGAATAAACATATCAACCATTAATCAATATATAGATCTAAACATAAGCATGAAGAACAACAAACCATAACAACGAGATGATAAGAAAGTTCGACAATCTCGCCTACGTCTCCAGGTCTTTGTCTCAGTGGGTGAGGCTTTCTTATTTATGTTCAAAGCTTTAAAAGTACATAACAACAGTGCCAAAAGGATTACAAACTAATCTAGTCTTGTTCTACCATATCTCTAGAACCCAACAAAATCGACGACACTGAAATCAGATGAACGGAGCTCGTAGAAATGGCCCGCAAAGGTGCTCTCCTAAATGGCTTCCCTGCATAAAAATGGATTTGGCTCAATAATTATTAAGAATAAACCTATTTTGAACCTCCATCCATGGCTCCAAAAACCTCTGGTTTTTATAGACTTGAAGTTGGTAACAATCTCCCAAATTCTCCCCAAGATCTGGCCTAAAAAAGGGCTCAATATCCCCCAATATTGGCCAAAAATCTCTAAAACTGCTGAATAATATCAATAAAAATCTTATTATAATGTTTAAAACCCACTAAATGCAAATATTCAGGGTGCAACCCCTTTAAAACAGGCTCCTGGTCACATGGCACCCTCCATGTGGCCTAGCGCTAATGCTAGGCATGCTGCCCCCCCGAGTGTTTGGCACCTGGTTACATTGCATGCCATATGGCCTGGATTTTAAAGCTCCACGCACAAATTTGGTTGTTAAGACCCCTGGGCACAAGCCGATGGTTATGCCCCTTGGTCGGCGGGCTAGCTTGACCGATCGGGGCTAACCCCATAACCTCCATGCCCAAACAATATGGAACCGGGTCACATGCGATGGAGGTATGCGGTGGTAATGATCCAGGGGCTAAGCTCCAACATATGCTCCTATATAATGAGGGTTTGGTATTATCACATCGGTCGTATGATATGTTATATGGGGTTGGGGATAGGCCCCATCACTTTTATCCACCCATTTGAACTCCTTGCAAACTTAAATATAAGTTGTGACATTTAGGGTTAAGAAACAATGCGAGGGTGGGATAGATAGCTTGACCCTACCAAGTCATTTTCCTGAACTAGAGGTCGAGGGTTCAAATCCGGTGGAGCCCCAAATATTTTTCAATAAACATTAACCAATGAATGGGTGCCACATGGCAGCCCAGGACTAGGCCACGTAGCATTGTACCATACACCAATAGTACTGCCATGTGTCAGCGCTCGATTCATCCACATCTTTTAGCTACGAGTCTACCACGTCACATGCCACTGTACATTCCATGTCATCCCCTTTCCACATGTTGTATGAACCTGCCACGTTAGCCAAACAAATGTGCCACATGTCACCCTTGTAGTGGTGACACATGTCACTCCCTGACGCGTCCACCTGTTTGGTCATGTCAACATGAACTGTACCCTGCCATGTCAGTTATACAGTCATACGGCTTGTACAATCATCTTTCACGTGGAACTGTACGGACTATACAATCATCATTTTTTTGCATGTTTGGCCAAATGAACAGACTGAGATATCTTGGTCATACGACGTCCATTTGAGGATATTCAAGTTGCGTTGGGTTCGTATCGACGAGGCCTATGCAAACGTTCATTTTGAAGCCATTATGAGCACTTTGTTTTTTAGGCCTTCCTGGACCCATTTTGGTCCCTAGATCCAATTCTAGATCTGATCCGAAATCGGATTCAGTAGGCTGTCAGGGCATGAAAAATGCTCAAAAATGAAAGTTCTCGGAATCTGACGAAACCAACACCATTGCGTCCGGCTCGTCTTCCTGATTCCGGTGGTATAATTTTTATGTCAAATGGAGTCCGTATGGAGAAGATATCGCATTCTGTCCGCCAAGCCAAATAGGGAAAATTTTGGGATGGTGACTGTACCTGTCCGTACAGTGACACGTGGTAGTCTCAGGAGATGACACGTGGCGGCTCCTGGGCATGACACGTGTCATGCATTTATGGCACTTTCAACACACGGTTTGACAAATATTGAAGTGACACGTGTCACCACTGGATGGGTGACACGTGGCACATGCTGACGTCAACAACCTACGTGGCCCGAGATGACGTGGCAGGTGACAGCGTACGGTACAGATGACGTAGCACACGTGGCAGGTGATGTGTCGATGGTGACGTGGCAATTGTTGATTGGTTGTCTTTGAACGAGTTACATGGTGACACGTGGCATGTTATCGGGAAATGAAAAGGTGCCACGTGGCACCCCGGTACTGGATGTTGGTTTATGGTCGGTTTATTAAAATTTTTGTTGTCGACCGGATTCGAACCGGCGACCTTCACCTCCGTTCACGCGTTAACAGAGTCCCCGTTGCCAACGGACCACTGGTTGGTGCTTGTTAACTAAACGGCGCAATATGCATTTGAATTCGGATGTGTTTGTAAACGGCGGGTGGTCGGGCCGGGGCTTAGCCCCGACCCCGGTTTTATTGTGTGCGCCAAGTGACCAGAAGCGCGGGGAACGGTTATATTTGACCATTACATAATTAAAACCATATTATATATAGCGCGGGTTATTAAAATGTTGCGGTTAAAGTTTTGTTTAACGGTTAAGCGACGGTTGGGGGCGCGGTTATAACCGTCAGCCCGAGGGTCCCATGCCAATGCGCCCATGTAACCCGGAGCTAGCGCGAAAGGGGGTTAGGCCAGCGCTAGCCAAAAGAGCTAGCGCTAGGCCATATGAGCCCATGTGACCGCTTAAGGGGGCGCGCGTCCAGTTGGAGGGGGCTAAGCCCAAATTAACTATATTATAGTTAAGAAAAGTGGGTTTTTGTAACCATTTGAGTTTTTAATTATTGTTAAAGTCATTATTAATGTAATTAACTCTAAATTGAGGGTTATTGGGCTTTTTTAGAGCCTAATTCTTGGGAGGAAGTTGGAGATTGAAACCAACTTTCCCAACTATTTAACCAAGGCCATGTTGAGGCCAGTTGGTCAGAGTTTGAAGCCTTTGGAGAGATTTTGGACGGTTTTGGAGAG
>SNQJ01S0032104.1:102299-115714 GCA_010110895.2 Picea sitchensis
AAAAAAAAACTTATAGAATGAGTACACCAGAATTACAAGAATTGCAAATGCATTTGGAAGAATTGTTGAAGAAAGGGTACATACGTCCAAGTGTTTCACTTTAGGGAGCACCAATACTCTTTTTCAAAAAAAAGGATGGATCTTTGAGGCTGTGTATTGACTTTCGAAAACTGAATAAATCCATTGTAAAGAACAAGTAACCTCTACCCAAAATTGAGGACCTCTTTGATCAGCTAAGGGGGAAAAAATATTTTCAAAGATAGACTTGAGATCAGGGTACCATCGGGTAAGAATCAAGGAAGACGACATCAATAAGAAACCTTTAGAACCAGATATGGGCATTATGAATTTGTAGTGGTGCCATTTGGACTGTCCAATGCACCAGTTGTCTTTATGTGCTTAATGAATGGCATATTTAGAAATTGCTTAGATAAGTTTGTCATAATATTCCTAGACAACATACTTTTCTATTCTAAGTTAGAGGAAGAGCATGAACATCATCTAAGCTCGGTATTGCAAGTGTTGAGGGAACATCAATTGTATGTCAATCTTATTAAGTGTTATTTTTACCAAGAATGGATCCATTACTTGGGACACATTATTTCATAACAAGGTATAGTAGTAGATCCAAAGAAGATTGAAGCCATTAGAGGATGGAAAGCACCCAGGAATGTTTCAGAAGTTGGATATTTTATGGGATTAGTTGGTTACTATAAAATATTTATAGCAGGGTTCTCTAATATTTCTCATCCCATCACTTCTTTGAAAAATAAGGGAATTATATTTGAATGGAGATCTGAGTGTGAAGAGAACTTTAATTTGTTAAAAGAATTACTTACTAGTGCACCTGTTTTAAAGATTGTTGACCCAAATGAAATTTTTTTGGTATGTACAGAGGCATGCAAGGAAGGACTTAGTGGAGTCCTCACTCAAAATGGACATGTCATCGATTATGAGTCCAGAAAGCTTAAATAACATGAGAGGAACTATGCCACACATGATTTGGAACTTGTTGTCATTGTTCATGCATTGAAGATGTGGAGGAATTATCTCATGGGGAAGAGATTTGAATTAAGAATAGACCATAGTGGTTTGACATATATTTTTGAACAACCAAATTTGAATGACAGGAAAACGAGATGGCTGGAATTTTTAAGTGAATACAATTTTGACATCAACAATATCAAAGGGAAAGAAAATAAAGTTGTCAGTTCACTTAGTAGAAGAGTACATCTCATGCATGCTACAACTGTTAGTATGCATTAGTCATATTTAAAGAGTAGAATTTTAGATGTTGTTGTTATGGATCAACATTTCCTATAGGTAAAAGAAATATTACAACAGGAAAATGTACAACATAAAATTAAAGAATATGAGATGGAGGAACATGGATTACTTATGCATAAAAATAGAATTTATGTTCCTAGTTCTGGAGAAATTAGGAATTTGGTATTAAAAGAAATGCATAATGTTCCATATGTCAGACATCTCGGTTACCAGAAAATAATTGCAGCAGTAAGAAGCCAATTCTTTTGGTTAGGAATGAAACGAGATATTGTTGATTATATTGCCAGATGTATGGAATGTCAGAGAGTGAAGATTGAGCATAGGCACCCAACGGGGTTTCTACAACTATTACCAATTCCAAAGAAGAAATGGGAAGTGGTAACCGTTGATTTTATACAAAATTCTCAAGCACAACAACACAATATAATTCAATCATGGACGTGGTTGAAAAATTGACAAAGGCTTCTCATGTTGTTCCTATAAAAATGACTCATACAACAACTAATATTTCATAAATTTACATGAGGGAGATTACTAGGTTGCATGGGATACCTAAGGAAATTGTCTCAGACAAAGATACAAAGTTTACTTAAAATTTATGGAGGGGATTGTTTAAAGGATTTGATAAAAAATTGAACTTTAGCACAACATACAATCCATGGTCAGATGGGTAGACAAAGAGAGTCAACCGAGTAATTGAAGACATGTTGAGAATTTGTGTGATGGATAATTCATCTAACTGGGAAGATTACTTACACTTGGTTGAGTTTTCCTATAATAATGGGTATCAAGCTTCATTGAAAATGAGCCCATTTGAAGTGTTATATGGTAGGAAATGCAATACTCTAGTGAGTTGAGACAACCCAGTAGACATAGTGGTACTTGGGCCATAATTGCTCAAGGATATGGAAGACCATATGGTTAGAATTAAGCAGAATTTAAAGGCAGCTCAAGATAGACAGAAAATTTTTGTAGATAAGAACATGACAACTAGAGAATTTAAAGTGGGGGAGCATGCGCTTTTAAAAGTGAATCCTAAGAAGAGCTCTTTGAAGTTGGGTAGTTGTACAAAGTTAGTAGCTAGATTCTATGGTCCATTTGAGATATTGGACAGAATAGGGCCATTTGCATACATGATTGCATTTCCTGCTTCCATGAATGTGCATAATGTATTTCATGTCTCTTTGCTAAAAAAATATGTACATAATCCTAACCATGTTATTGATTGGCATCTAATTCAGGTAGAGACAAAGGAAGGATTTTGGATCCAGCTAATGCGAATATTGGACAGAAAATTCAAAATGCTCTGGAATTGAGTCATAGAGCTAGTAAAAGTCCACTGGGATTGCTATGGTTCTGAGGATGCTACTTGGGAGCATGAAGATGACATGCGGGCAGAATACCCACAACTTTTTGAATGAATTTTAAATTTTTTATTTATGTTTTGTATATGCACTAAGGAAAATGCCAAAATAAGGGGGAGGGAAATGTAATACCATGGTTTTGAGCCCCCAATTAAATAATGTATTTTGTTAATGAAAGGCTAGAGTGCAAAAATAATTTAAATAGGCTAGTGTGCCTAGGAAATGTAATTCTTTTATCATTATTAATAATAAATACATCGTTGGTTGCTAGATGGACAAGGACGAGAGTTATAGGGGGATATGATTCCAAAAGAGAGGGGGATTGAGGGACTAAGTATTTATTTTATATTCTATTTACCCATAATTGTTTAATGGAGAGGAGTGGTTACATGGAGAGGAGTGGAAGGTCATGTTGTTCTTCATTTGCAAGTAAAGATATAAACCCGTCTTTGGTCTACTTTGGGTTGTGGGTTCTCACTCACTCACCCATTTTTCATTGTTCACACCTTTCATTATGTTCTCTCTACACTTATTATTTCACCAACTCGTCTTTCCTCATTCATGTTTTGGCTTGGGAAAGGAAAACAAATTGTTGGAGAGGAGCCATGGTTTTGTTGGCTATAATGAATTTTGGTGTATTCCAACCATGAATTAATGCGTACATGTCTGAGATTCTTTGGCCTATGTTCAATTTTTCTCACAACTTTGAATCTTGAGAGTCCCAGCATGGAGATTCTTCACCAGATGCACTAGAGCCCTAGAAGGAGATGGACAACCTGAGGGACTATGTGGCAAAGAAGGGGGTCCATTCTCTTGGGTTGTGCATGTTGGGTAGAAGAGAGTTGGTGTACTTTGGATTGTTGTGGATGCTAAAAATCCTGTGAGAGATTGAGTGATGACTAGTTTGGGAATCTGAGTGACACTCTGGAACCGTCCTTGTTGATACATAGACTTGGCTCGGGGTGACATTGTTGTTGAGATTTGGAACAACAATGTCTATGGTTGGGTGGAATGTCTTTGGTAAGCATCCAGTTGGTGATTTGTTTCATGAAAGATAAGTTCTCTATGTCATGGTTTTATTTACTTGTGTATTTATTACGATGCGTATTTATTTATCTATGAAATTTGTATCTTTAATATGCATGCTTGCTAGTTATTATTGTGCATGAAATATGTCTCATTTATTTATGATGTAGCGTGAATATTTAACTCTACATGTGAATATTTCATGCCTCTTAATTAATTATAACTTTATCTGAATTCAATATAAGTTCAGAAGTGTGTTTTCTAGTAGCGTGCCTAGCCTATGGGTGGTTAGGTATGTTGTCATTGCAGTAGTATACACTGGCCTGGGGGTGGTTGGGTGCGTTAAAATTTCTATCCCTGTTGATTTACAAAATGAATCAAGTATGATTTTGAGGTAGTTCATATCCCTCAAGTTCCCCCTCCCCAAAAGGAGAATTTCATCAATGAACAACAAGTGATAAATAACAAATGTAGTTATAATTTTGATCCTTCTAATGAATCCATTTCATTTGGATTCCATAATTAATATGCTTAAAGTTTATTCTACTATGAGAAACAAAAAGGGTTCCAAGGGACACCCCTACTTGAGATCCCTGGATTCCTTGAATTTTTCTTATGGTGAACCTTTGACCAATACTGCGAAGTTGACTGATTCCAGACACCCCATTATCTATATTATTGATTGAAGGTTCAGTCCATTTTGAAGAAGTACTAGTCAATTTTCATGACCACCATGACCTTCTTCCCACCTTTTTATCTAATGAAAAACTTCTTGTGCAATCCCAAATGCCTCATGGATCTTCCTATTGAACATAAATATTAATTTTTTTTGTGACCATGTTAGACATAGATTGTTTTAATCTATTTGCTATAATCTTTGAGACGATTTTATATACAAGATTGCAAAGAAAAATTAATAAAATATAGAGCACAAGAAAGACAAGAGACAACAAGTTTGATGGAAAAGGCCTCAAGACATAATATCTCACACGTGTATTCATTTAAATAATACAAATATATCACACAAGAATGAAACCACCTCAATTTCTCTCACATCGACACCTCATCAAGAGATAAGGTAGGAGGAAGAAAAAAAAGGAATCTAGAACCACACTTAGGATAAAATATATATCCTTAAATGTGAAATACATTAGGTGGTATACTAGAACTTCATGATTGTATAAGATTCAAAGGACAAAATCCCCCCCCCAATCATAATTATGAACAATTATACTAGAAACACATGTGCATATACTAGTACATCTACAAGTCTTGATGCTGAAACTCCTAAGTTGAGCCTCGATGAAGAACTTCCTGAAAAACCACCAAATCTGAATGCGAAAAACTCTAGAAAATCTCATTGTGTAATCATGTGATCCAAAATGCCTATAATTTGTTCACTAATTTGAACTCCAATATGATGAGAGAGAACCAATATAAGTGAATCAACTACAAGCCTGATACATCCATGAAAATGCTTGACAACTCAATTAAATTCCAAGCTACAATGTAGAAGGATCCAACTATCCTCTGCTTGGTCAAATCCATCAAAGTGAAAAAAATGTCCACATCATTTCTTTCAAAATCAGCATCACAAACTTGCATCATGTGTATTATTCTATTGCAATACATTGAACCATAATTCTATCAAACTCTTCCATCTACAGACTGTAGTTTCCCATCTTGTAAATTTACTGTAGTTTCCCATATGGTAAATTTGATACCCATCTCACATATTTGTTTTCTTTGTCTTCTTTCTATAGAATATGGTTTCCCATCTATAAAATTTGATTCCCATCTGGAATATTTGTTTTGTTTTCTCTTCTTTCTACAGACTATGGTTTCCCATCTAGAAAATTTGATGTCCATCTAGCATATTTGTTGTTGAAACTTTTAGTCTGGCAACCATCTTCAATTACCCACTTTGTTAGATGAAATGAGAGACTACGAGTGGTTTTTATTTGTCCATGAACCATGTTCACTAGATTTTTTCACTCCCCCCTTAAGGTGTAGGATATTTTCATCATTGTACTCCCCCCTTTGAGGCTCAAGAGTGCTCCATACTCATTTCACTACCTGCTACAAGACATGTCTTTATTCGAGATTGAATTCTTTGATAATATTGAAATAATTCCTTAGTTTTTGATGACCAGTGCCAAGGATCGAGCCACCCATAGTGTACTTCTAATCTTCAAGATTTATTCAATGTCGAACATTTATTCGATGAATGATTTGACTTGCCACAATTCTAACAATGATGGAGATAAAAACACTAAATCTCCATGTAACCAACTCGATTACAATGTTGACATTTCACATGATGATGCTGAACTAGAACAAGTGAGATTGAAACTTATTGAAGGAATCCTGCACTGATGAAGTTGATTCACATAGAATTGAGAATATGAAAGGTAACTTCCTTATCATATCCAAGTCTTGTTTTATGCTTGTTGCAGTTGATTTCTTCCCAAGGTCTGATGATTTTCTTGGAAATAGAAATATGAACTGGTTCATGCAACAATTTGTCCTCATATGTACTTGTATCTAAATTTGTCTCACTAAGTTTCTCCTGTACTGAATGTTGATCTGTAACATCGTCATAGTCATCATAAAAAAGAGGGTTGTTTTGAACAAGGACTAGTTCAAAACGTGTTGTTGGAACATCAAGCATTGATGCTTCATCACACATCTTCTGGATTTAGTTGGTCAAGAGGTTGACCTACATCTAGATACAATTGATCAGGAGATTGAATAGATATCTACACTAGTTGGTTAAGTGATCAACTAGATCTCTACATTAGTCAATAGAATATTCGGCATCCCTATCATTCGAATAGTTTACTAGCAGTCGCAGATATTTAGGTGGTGGATCAACCAACCCAAAAATCAAATACGAGTTGGACACATCAATGGTTAGGTCAAGAACATGTCAATAACCCTTGTCGAGCCAACTCCACAACATGGATTTAGCAGATTCAACTCTAATAATTTATGGTTATATGTGGAAAATATCTTCATGATTCTRACGTAGAAGTTGGCTAGATCTTGAAGCTATAAATAGCATACCCCTTGGGTCACTATCATCAAGTGGTTGAAGTGATATCATATGGACATATCAAGGTCCAGTATGCAATGTGATTCTTTTATCATAGTGTGCTCTTCTTAAGTGCTATAACAGTGTCTTTAAACACCACTTTTGTCTTCGAAATTTTATGCACTCTTCAATTATTTGTAGAATTATTTGTTTGTTTTGTTATAGGTTCCACTACTTTCCTTAACATGGTATCAGAGATGATGGTTTAAAACATTGATTTGTTATATACAAGCCTTGTTGAGTCAGATCTATTGTGTGATTGACTTTGTGCCAATAGTTTGTTGACTAGAACCTTTGAAATATGAATTTTCATCTAAGATATCGAAGACTGATCATGTTGTTCTGAACAGATCAAATTATGAAGTATGGGCACTAGACATGGAAATATTTTTGAAGATAAAAGGACTGTGGAAGTATACTAATATTGTGATTCGATATCCAATAGATCATCAGGCGAAGTTCGTTGTTGATGGAAAGAAGGATGAGGCTATTAGGGTCATCGTGACCTATATATTTTGGGAGATTCGATTTTATTTCAATGTAATAGACTACCCTCATCAAGTCTAGAAGAATTTGATGTCATTGTTTTTCCAAGTCGACGATATCCACATCATGCAATTGGAGAAAGAGTTGATCTCTCTTCATCCTCACTCTTTTGAAATAATAGAGGAAAATTTGGCATGTGTCAAAGAACTCTTGTTGAAATTGGGAGAATGCAAAATAACTATCATAAGAAGGATGGAAAACTCATTGAGTTGTTCTTGATGAAATCAAGAATACCATTCAACATGTCCGTGTTGAATTTTCACACCAACTAGAAAGCACGTAAGGAATATGGGAAGGATTACACCTTTGAATATTTCTATGACCTTTTTATTACTGATCAACACACATTACTTGAAGAATTAAATATTGGTGGTAAACATCAAGCCAACTTGCTCAAGGGAAAGAGAAATTCGGATCACATGGATAGAGTATGATTTGATACTTATACATAGAGACCTAGATACCATGACCATAAACCTAAGGGGTGTAAAAATGCACCTCAGTGCAGTCGAAATAAGAAGACATGTTAGTGCCTTGGAAAGACTGGACATGTGGAAAAAGTATTTTATAAGAAGAGAGATGATTTATAAGAGAAGTTTAGACACTTGGAAGAAAATGTGTCCCCTAAACGATGATCCACTGAAAATTTTACCTTCCAAGTCATAACTTTTCATGTCTTCCTATCTCATTCTGTGTAGAACGAATGGGTAGTTTACTATGGGTGCACTCATCACATTGGCTAAGGATTCCTCATTCATGTGGTTGAATGAATCTAAGGAGAGGAAACTCTATGTTGTTGATGATTTTTCTCTATATGTTGTTAGTGAGAGTGATGTTACCTGTCGACATGGGAAAATTGTTGACATCTCTCATGTGCCAAACCTCAGTGCCAATCTATTTTTTGTTGCTCAGTTAACTCAACCAAGTAATATTTTTGAATTCTGGCCAAATTGGTTCTATGTTCATGATTTGAAGAAAGGAAAGTTGATTGTCACTAGAGGGCACCTAGACCCAACATATAGTTTATACAAATTTTGTGACACGACTCGAATTGACACTGAATCAAATTCTTGTGTTGCTCACACTAAATTCAAATTTGGCATGAATTTCTCAAACACCTAAATTTTTGTAGTTTGTAGTCAATAGAAACTTAGAACATGGTTGTTGGTTTACCTAAAGTGTTTCCTCTTGAAGAAGTATGTAAAGTTTATGTTCTTGGAAAGCATCATCAGACACCATTTGACTCTGGCAAATCATGGCATGTACAAAATATACTATATACAGTTTACAGTGATGTCTTATGCATCGATCTACCTTCGATGGTAGGTGCAATGTATACTTTGACTTTCATTGATGATTTCTCTCATTTTACATGGGTCTATTTTTTGAATAATAAGAACCTTTTTTTTTTAAGTTCGAGGAATTTTGAGCCTTTGCTAAAAATCAACGTGATCAACCCATAAAGTGTCTGATATCAAAAAATGGTGGTGAGTATTTAAATCAACCTTTTGAAAAATACTTTATTCAATTTAGTATTGATTGGAAGTGGCCCATTCCTCACACACCTTGGCAGAATGACATTGCAGAACGCAAGAATCAGACTTTATTCAAAATGGCTAGATTTATTTTGTAGGATAAATATCTACCTCCTCACTTCTGGATTTCAAATATGTATTGTGAAAACTATCTACTCAATCACATATTGACTCGATTTGTTCCTTCCATGACTCCAGTTAAATGATGGTGTGGAAAGAAGCCATATGTTGGCCACCTCTATGTGTTTAAATGTGTTTCTTGGGCTCATATTTCCAATTATTACATAAATAAATTGGATGCAAAGATTCATTCTTGCATCATGATGGGCTACTCTAAAGAGTCGAAATCCTATCGACTCTTTGATCCTGTCAAACGAAAATTCATTATCAGAATCCTTCTAAAATTAAGTTGTTGACTGCCTCCTATGGATTGTTGTAGGATGATCCCTTTGACGTTGTATCTGAAACTATTTCCCTTGTTCCATATTTCATTCATTCGACGGGATAATCAAACTTTGTCCCTGTTTTGACTAGACCGATGACCTCCATGTTGACTAGTCCATCGTCCTATATTTTGACTGGTCCGCTAACTAAAAAATACCTAACTTCTAATCGAATTGTTGTAGTGAACCAAAGTTCACTTGTTTCTTATCTACCCAGATGGGATGCCAATAAAATTGAAGCTATTGGAGTTGATATCGATGATGTCTCCTTTGGACAAAAAAATTGAAGTCAAAAGCAACATGCCATCATTTCCTTGATGACTCATGTACTTGAAACTTCTAATCTTGTTTCCTACTCGGATTCTCAAGGATGACCTGAATGGGAGCATGACATGCAGAAAAATATTGATTCTTTGTTTAATAATCACACTTGGGACTTAGTTACCTAACCAAAAGAAAATAACATTGTGAAGTGTCGATGGGTCTACCGAAAAAAAATTACCTCTGAAGGTGTTGTTGAGTGACATTAATAATTCCTTCTTTCCAAGAGATTTTCTCAAGAATAAAGATTGACTACAATGAGACATTTACCCCTATTGCAAATATGAAATTTGTTTGACTGCTTCTTTCCCTTGTTGCTCATTTTGTATGGAAAATCCATCACATGGATGTGAAGAGTGCCTTTCTTCATTGAGACATATCTGAAGAAAATTTCATGGAACAAACACCTGGTTTTATGACAAATTCTACCTTGGTTTTTCGACTCAATAAGTTTCTGTATGGTTTGAATCAAGCTCCCCAAGATTGGTATGCTAAGATTGATAGTTTCTTTCTTGGACTTGGTTTCAAATGGTGTGAATCTAATCACAACTTGTATGTACTCCATACCAATGGAGACTCTTTGATATGTAGATGACCTACTTGTTACTGGAAATAATAATGATCTCATCCCTAGATTGAAGAAACATATTGTTGACTCCTTTGACATGACATATCTTAGTACTCTACATTATTTTTTGGGTCTTCAAGTATTATCATTGTTTGATGGTTTTTTGATTTCTCAGTATAAATATATGATTGATATTTTGACACATTTTAATATGGATGATTGTAATCCTTGTGCTAATCCTTTTCAATATGGCGTAAAGCTCACCAAAACTTGTCAAACACCCACAGTCGATGCTACTCTTTATTGACAATTGGTCGATAGTATTATTTATATTACACATAGTATACCTAACATTTCCTTTTCTTTTAGTGTGGTTTCTTGGTTTATGCAGGACCCCAAATAAATTCACTAGAATGAAGTCAAATGAATTGTATGTTATCTCAAGCGTACCACTTATCTTGGAATCAAGTATTATCAAAGTTTGAATTCATTGGTCAACTACACTGAATCCAACTAGGTTGGAGATAGTGATGATCATAAGTCCACTTTTGGATATGTGTTTTTATTTAGCATTGGACCATTGATGTGGTCATGAAAGAAACAAAAGGTAGTCTCCTTGTCAACTACAAAAGCATAATATTGTGGCATTTTTCAAGTAGGTACTGAAGCAGTATGGATCCACCAACTTTTGGGTGAGCTTGGCATTCCTATTCATACCTCGACTAAAATATACTATGATAACCATAGCACCATACAAGTTGTTGGAAATCATGTTTCCCACAGTAAGATGAAGCATGTTCAACTACATGCTCACTATTTGAGATAGTTGGTTCATGAGAACATTGTCTCTCTTTAATATTGCAACACAAATGATTAGGTTGTTGATATATTCACCAAAAAATTAGTTGAAGCTATATTTATCAATCTCCATGGGATTCTTGGGCTTCAAGAAGTTGAAATTATGGATGGGTGTCATGATGACGTAATTTCACCTCCTGAATCCCCAGATATGTGTGTCGATGGGGGGTGTTGGAACATAAATAATTGATGGTTCATCACACATCTCCTGGATTCAACCAGTCGAGCGATCGACCTACGTTTGGATACAGTCGGTCTAGTGATCAACCAGGTCTATACACCAATCGGTCGAGTAGTCGACATTCATGTTAGTCAGATAGTCGACCAACAATCGAATCTAGTCAGGTGGTTGATCGACCAACCAACCAATCAACTACAAGTTAGATTCATGGATGTTCTAGTCGAACACCCTTGTCGAGTCGACTCGACAATGTGGATTTAGTGGAGTCAACTCTAACAACCAATGGTTATGTGTGGAAAAGATCTTCCTGATTCTGTGGAAGTTGGTTAGATCTTGAGGATATAAATAGAAGATCCCTTGGGTCATTATCATCAATCGATTAAAGTGATATCATATGGAGATATCAAGGTCCAATATTCATTGTGATGTTATGATCACAATACGCTCTACTTAAGTGTCGTAATGGTGTCTTTAGACACCACTTTTTTCTTCGAAATTGTATTCCCTCTTTGATTTTCTACATAATTGTCTATTTGTTTCATTACAATTTCTACCCCTTTCACTAACACGTGCCACCGAATGTTAATTTTTGAGATATATCAAATCATAATTTAAGAGTTGAGATCCTACTTTAAGAAGTCTAACTTTAGCTTGCATCACTTGTAAACAAGTTAGGACCGATTGAAGAGTTTTTTTGTCGAGTATGATTTTATTGTCTTCAATAGTGATTATTAGATCATTTGGTAATTCTAAAAAATTGATATTATGCTCCATTTCAAAAATTGAATGATGTATCCTTATGTAGGTAGGTGACAAACAAAGTATTATTGCATTTTTCTCACTTGAACTCGCTTGCTTGAACTCACTAGCTTTCATTTCATGCTTACTTGTTTTTTCTTCTAGGAAGTTGAGTGTATTGGATACTATTGAAATTGCACCCAAACTTGTGATTATTACTATGGTTTGAGTTTCAACCACTCAACCTTGTTAATTTTGACTCAAAATTTCAATGGGGAATTCAAAATACAATGAATCAATTAAGTCTTGGGTGTCGGGTTCAACTGAGAATCTTCCTTATTACAAATTCAATTCAACTTTATTTGAATTGACACTAAGAAAAAAAATTTGCAAGTTTACAATGAATGTTGATTTCAAAGTTGAATTGATCTTCAAATTTGATCTGCAAAGTATCTATTTACATGGATAAAGAGTGTAAAATATCAGTTTTCATTTCCTCTATTAACCCTCCTAATTAATTCTTTATATGAGTTGTTGGGTTAGAAGATTCAAATACCAAACCTATATTGCTTCTATCTTTCTTTCTTGAGGACCTTGAGTGGTTCTTGAATATTCTTTTGATATCATCATATTCCAACTGATAGATATCTCCATTGGATAGGAGATTCAATGGTTACATTAGATATTATCTTACCCCTCTGAATAAGAAAATCTTTAGTGAGTCTTCATCCAGAGAGCAATTTTGAGCTCTCTTGTAGATTAGTTGAAATATTTCTTCAAAGTATTCTAGAGATTCATCGGGTCCTTGTGTCATTTTGAAAATATCATCCCTTATATCTCTTTCTCTACAATAGTCTTTTTTGTTGATATTATGGTAGCTGCGGGAGGTATTTACCTCCATGTTTAAATATGACAAGGATAGAATACTTTGGGAAGCAAGAAGAAACCCTAATGAGTTGGCTAATGACCCTAGAAGACTTGTCGGCTCAAGAAGATAATTTATATTAGTTTATTAGCCTCCAAGAGAAGAAGTCAACCATAAATAATATTATATACTAAACAGACAAATACCCAAAATGAGAAGTCGTCCTTGGAAGTTAGCCAGAATTAGTATAAATATAGGAGGCCAGTTCTCATTCTGGCAGGCATTCTTAGAATTGCAAAGAGCCAGTTGTGTGCACTACAGTTGGCAGTTTTGTGCGCAAGTTTTTGGGTGTGACTATCTGATAAGCTTTGGTTTCTATTCTTTCTTGGTGCATTAGCCTTTCTTGGCTATTGATTGCTACCAGTATTCTTCTCTGTCAACGTCTAGGTGCTCGAAGGGTGGCTTCGGCCTATGGTTGGGTGACAAGGGTATTGTCAATGGTAAAACGAGCACAATCCTTCATATTTTAACAGGTTATGGGCCCACACCTTGTTAATTCAGTCTAAACATTGGAAGGAAACATAGTTGT
>SNQJ01S0032105.1:23497-51389 GCA_010110895.2 Picea sitchensis
TAAATAATTTCTTTTGTATCCACTTTGACTTATAGTACACTCATCACTTCAATTTATTATTTAAATAATTTCTTCTTTGCAACCACTTTGACTACTTTGACCTTTTGGGGCTTCTAGATGAATCATGAGAGTTCTCCATCTTCACATGGACATAACTCTCTAACCGTGAGGAGTTATGTTACATTACACATACCACCAGAAACTTCATGACATGTACTATCCATCTCGAATAGTATTACCTTCAAATATATCAAAACACATACCATTATACATCAAACAAACTTACGTCCATTACACAAACCTTTGTGCTACCAGACTTTCTTCAAGGGTTGACATCAATGACAACCAACCCAAATAATCAACAGGAGTCAAGGCCAATTTTTTGAGGCCTATGGCAGAACTGAAAGAATTCAAAGATTTTAAATATCACCTTTCCTCAACACCAATCCTTATTCTTAGATACCTCCAACAACCATTGAAGATTGAGATAAATGCTTCATATTATACCATCTGTGGATTCCTCACTCAACATGACCATTTGGTGGCCTATCATAGTGAAACATTTTATGATGATGTTCACAGATACCCCACCTACAACAAAGATATGTACTCCATTGTGAAGGCATGTCAACAGTGGAAGAACTACATTGTGGGAAAGGAAATGAGTATCCACACTTGTCACAAGCCTCTGCATTTCATGCAGACAGAAATAAAGTTACCTAATGACTTTCATCAGAAGTGGTCCATGTACCTACAAAAATTTCACTTGAACATCAATTAAATAAAGGGTAGCACCAACGATGTTGCATATTTCCTCAGTCGACCTCCAATTGCGGTGCTAACCATAGTTCTCAACTCTTGTGGGCATGAGACCTCTGGGTTCCTACAATTATGCAACAATGAATATGACTTTCTTACTACCTATCAGACATTGAATGTAGGAAAACTAGTTCCAGATTTTCATCTCCAAGATGGAATACTATGTTATCTAGGCCATATCTATGTTCCTTCAAATGAGCATGCAAAGAGGACACTTTGGCATGGAAAAAACAGTGGAAGTACTGCAAAATCATTTTTAGTGGCTGAATCTATCACAATATGTCTACAAGTATATTAGATATTGCACTTACTATTCCATTCCCAAACCTTCCATTAAGAAACATGGGCTATACACCCCTCTACATACTGGAGAGAGGCCTTGGGAATTGTAATACTCCAAATTTTAGTCCCCATATTAAATAATATGTTTTGTTTATTTGATGAAAGCCTAGAGTGCCCAAACAATTTAAAGAGGCCAGAGTGCCTAGGAAATGTAATGCTTTGATCATCATTAATAATAAAACTCATCTTTGGATGCTACATGGATAAGGACAAGAGTTATAGAGGGCTATGATTCCATGAGAGAGGGGGATTAAGGGGCTAACTATTTATTTTATATCTTATTTACCCATTTTGGTTTTAATGGAGAATAGTAGTTACATGAGCTTCTTGGGGGAAGTCTGTGTGGTTCTTTAATTCCAAGAAATATATAAATCCATATTCGGAATGTTTCGGGGGTTCATATTATTGATTACTTTCTCTCTCCCTATTCACTCTTTCACCCAATAATCATTCCTCATTCATTTTGGTCTTGGCTTGGAAAAGAAAAACTAATTGTTGGAGAGGATCCATTGTTTTGATGGACATAGTAATTGTTGGTGTATTCCAACCATGAATTGATGCATGTATGCCTAAGATGATTGGGCATGTGCTAAATGTTTCTCACATCAATGAATCTTGAGAGTCCCAACATGGATATTCTTGACCATGTGGATTGGAGCCCTGTAATGAGGTGGATAGCCTGAGAGACTGTGTGGTTGAGAAGGGGATTCATTCTATTGGGTTGTGTAGGTTGGAGAGAAGATATCTAGTGTACTTTGGATTGTTGTGTGTTGAGAAACCTATGAGATCTTTAGTGTTGATTGGTTTGGGATGTTGAATGACACCATAGAATTGTCCGTATATGTTCTTATCCATGGCTTGAGGGTGAAATTGTTCTTCTGACTTGGAACAACAATGTCTACAGTTGGTTGGAACATCCTTGGTGTGTAGCCACTTGGTGAATCATTTTTTTAAATATAAGTGCTCTATGTCATGTGTTTCTATGCTTGTATATTTTTATTTCCATTATGTATTAATTAATATATCTAATATATGTGTCTTTAATGTGCATGCTTGATTATTATTGTTGTGCATGGAATATCTTCCATGACCCGGATTTAGGAGCGGAACAAACTGATTAACAGACTGAATATAATAAACACGAAGATATGAAGAATAACACAGATATCCAATGAACAATATCTTTTATTGAATAATGAAATAGGTTAAAACTGTAAAACTTCATAACTGAAACACTTGCTCGAATGGTGGTAGCTATCTCTAAGAAGAGATGTGGCTATTATACGCATCCATCTGATAAGAATGGATTAAAATGAGGATCCAGAGGTCTTTTTGATATTACTCATGAATGCCAAAACCCTATACATCCAAAAACCTAACCCTAGAAGGTGAAACACCAAAATTCATGTGGGCCCCTATGGGTAAGTTAGTGCAAGTTGGTACCCCAACTTCCCAAGGTCGCAACTTTTTCATATGACCTTCGTTTTAGGCGAGTGATAGCCCATTGGAAAGGTCATTCAGATAACTACACATTCCTCTATCAAACTCTGACTCTGTCTATATTTTAACTATGGCAAGCCAAAAAAACAATGTTTAGGGCTCCAAAACAGCCCTGTAAGTACAACAAGATTGTTGACCTGAAAACATACAAAATAAGACAGTTGGATTAGGCGAGAGGCCACCAGTATCCACCTAGAGGATGTGTGGGGCTTCATACATCCCTAGAAGTGTAGAACCCAAAATTACAAAGAAGTACAGAAGAATGTGTTGAATAAAAATGGATAAGAGGAGCCAGTTGGAATAGGTGGGTGGCCACCAATATCCACCTGGATCAATCCTCCCCCCTTAGGAAGAAATGGTCTCCATTGCATTGAGTTCCCCCATCAAGTGAGGAAAATTTTGTTTAATTTGGCCCTGGGTGAGACACTTTCCTTGGTTTAGAAGTTTTCGTCCCTTGACAACCTGATAAAGATGGATCCTTTGCTGGTGAGTGCCCTTGTAATATACCTAGGCTGAGCCCAATCATAAATGTAAATACAAATGTACTTAAGTTGGTGAGTTGTTTGATATCATTTTTGTATGCACCTTTCATGACATAGTGCGTGCATGTACTGTGTTGTAAAATGATGAAGTGTGCGCATTCCAGGATACCGCACACAACAACTTAAGTGCGTGCGATTTTGTGGCCAGGGCGCCTTGTGTATATATTGTGTTTTATAGGCTAGTGAGCCAATTTTTTGATGATTAGGATGGAGAGCCTAGATTTTAAAGGCTAGTGAGCCTATTTTTGTATATGTCTCATCATTAATATAAAATACATCATTGCGTGCAAACCAACCACAATAAAAGAGTATGGGGGACTAAACTTGACTAGTTAGGGAAAGGAGGGGATACAAGTTAAGGAAAAGGGATAAGCTAGGGAGCTTAATCCAAAATGAATATTATATTAATAGTTCTTAAAGTATAGAGTACGGATAATTATTTTATCCTAAGTTCCAAAGTTGGGGACAAGTGGGCCAAAGTAGATGCCAACATGACAAGTGTCAAGTTGGGGACATGCATACATATTGTTTGGAATTAGTTCATTTTCCTATCATTTCTTCCAGCCATATGATAATTTTTTCACTCACAACGAGCTATCCTCTGTACTTTTCTATCATTCTATATGAACCTATATCCATAACCATACTTATTTGTGTAGCTGGTTAGCTTGGGAGCTAGACTAAAGAAGCGGATTGTCAGGCTCGTGGGATATTGAAGAGGCAGGTTGTCAGGCCCATGAGAAATCTCTTTGGGTGAGAGAATTGTTGGGAATTGATTTCTGAAGGTGATAAACTGTAGCTATAGGGCTCTGAGACTTCCTTTCTACCATGTTGTTGAATCCCATAAAGGAGGTGGGGTAGACGAAGGACTATTGAGCAAAGAATGGCCACACTTCCCAGGGTGGGAAAGAAATGTGGGGAATGAGGGACTGTAGGCTATTAGTTTGAGTTGGAACCTTTGACAGAGTCTTCCTGTTGTCTATGATCCATTAGCCTGGTTAGGAATCCCTTTACCTGGGTGGAGTTTAGTCCCAGCTTGAGGGTGACCCACTACTGAGAGTGATGAGCAGTGTGGTCTAAGGCTAGCAGGTTCATGGAAGGTCTGTACACAATTGGTGATATTCTTACCAAGACAAGTGTCAACTGTGTGATGAATTACATGCTGCATTATTAATTATGTGTTTATTTTTATGTATTTATCATGTGTATGGTTTATAACTTTGTTTGTATTTATGGGTATTGCCTGCATATGCTGCATGTGTATGTTTACTGAAATTGACGTATGAATCTATTTATTTATAGTATGTATTTGTTTGTTTACATTTTATATATAAATTTCTGCAAGAGTTCTATGTGTATATGTTTTAATTGCATGCAGTTCAAAAAATTTATGTGGCATAGCTTAGCTGGATACTAGGTATGTTATAGTATGTTGAGCAAAGAATGAGAGAGTTTTCTAAAGTAGCATGGCCCGACATGAATGGTCGGGGATGTTATAGTCCTTGACATATGTGTACACTATCTGATCAGTGGATGCTTGTTCTATGTGGTCGGGGTAGAGCTCTATTGGTGTCAGCTATTCTGTGATCTATGAGGTGTCCAATAATGGTGGAAAATATGGCCGAAGGAGGTACACATTTAACGCTAGATGGAGGCCAAGGAATGGTGTATTTTTTTTATCTCAAATGAATTGCTACCCACAACCTTGGTGATAGTGTAAGGCCCATAGCGAAGTGGGTGAAGCTTTTGATGGGTCCCCGTCAAACATTGCTTATGCAAATGTAACCAGACTTTGTCGCCAACCTGAAACTCATGTGGTACCCTGTGTTGATCATGGCACTTCTTGTACTTAGCATTGGATTTCTGCAAAATCTCCTGGACCTGTTGGTGGATGTGCTGAATCCACTCAATGAATATGGTGGCTTTGTTGATTGCAGACTGATCATGGGAAGATTATGTTTGTGTGGTAGTAAGGGTAAGTGAAACATCAATGGGTTCAAAGGGTTGGAGACCCATACCCACCTGAAATGGGCTATGGATAGTGGAGATATGCATAGCCCTATTATAACTATGTTGAATATAGGGGAGACTCTCATCCCAAGTATGTGGATGCTTAGAATTTTACATGCACAGGATGTGCACAATCATCCAATTGACGACCTCTGTTTGGTTGTCGATTTGGGGGTGGAAAGCAGTGGATTTTTTGAGCTTGGTGTCCAACAATGACTAGAGACTCAACCAAAATGTGTTTGGGAACTTGTTGTCTTGTTCATAGATGATGGTCTGTGGTATCCCAAAGTGGATCCAAACTCATTCAAAGAGGATATTGGCAGTATCTTCCACTATGATATTCTTCTTCCAAGCTGTGATGATGGCCATCTTCAAAAACCGATCAATGCCCACAAACCTGCAGTCATTTCCTTTCTTGGTAGACATCATGTCAGACATGTAATCCATTGAGATGGATTCCCAAGGATTCTTGGGAATAGGAAGAGGGGTGTATAATCCTTTCTTATTTATGGTTGGCTTGGAAATGGCACAGGAAGTGAAAAATATGATATACTTGTTGACGTCATGTCGAAGTTTTGCCCAATAAAAATGTTTATGAAGAACGTCCACAGTTTTCTCCACTCCAAAATGTTTGGCCACCCGACTATAGTGGGCTTCCAAAATCATCTTGGCATGATCGCTTGTAGTAACACAAAGATGGACCAGGTAGCATAAAAGCCTATCATGAATGTGAAAATAGGTGACAGTCATGCTTGTACCCAAGAGATGACAGGTGGTGGAGAAGTCTGGATCTTGCTAATAAAGTTGGGGCCACTCAGATGCTTCATGTCCACAAGAATGGAGCATAATGTTGAGTGCATCCACAAGAGGCTGACTAAGGAAGCCAACGACACGATTGGAGATACATGTATTATACTTGATGTTGATATGGAACTGTTTCAGGTAGGTGGACTAATTTTGATGGTGGTCATTCTACAATTTTCCTTGTGTTTGTATGAATTGTAGAGGCTTGCGATCGGTGTGTATGATCATCTCTTTTCCCATAATGTAATGTTTCCATTGACGACATGCTTGTACAATGGAATACATTTCCTTGTCATAGGTGGGGTATTTCTAGATGGTATCAGAGAGTGTATTACTATGGTATGCCACTCGATGACCATGCTAAGTGAGAATTGCGCCCACATCATAGTCAGATGCATTAGTATCAATCTTGAACTGTTGTTGAAGATATGACAAGGAGAGTACTGGAGTTGAGCACAAGAGATGCTTCAGATCATCGAATGCTCATTTTTGTTCCTTCCCCCACATGAACTTGGCCCTACCACCACCCTTGTTCACCTGGATGAGGGCCCATGCAATATGGGAGAATCCCAACACAAACCATCGATAGAAATTGTCTATTCCCAAGAATCTCCGAAGCTCGGTCAGTGTGGTCGGGACTGGACAGTCACGAGTGACTTGGATCTTAGCTAGATCAACATGTACCCCATGCTCATCAACAATGTAGCCCAAGTATTGGACCATGTTCATGCTAAAAGAGAATTTTTCCAAGTTGGCATATATCTTGTGTTGTCGCAGAGTGCTCAAAACATGTTGAATATGTTTCATGTGCTCCTTTTACATTCTATTGAATATGAGGATGTCGTCCAAATATACCACCACAAATTATTTGGTGAAGGGTCTCAATACAACATCCATCAACCTCATGAATGTGGTTGGTGAATTTGTTAAGCCAAAGGGCATGACTAGCCATTCAAAGAGACCTTCTTTAGATTTGAAGGATGTCTTCCATACATTAGTTGGTTTGATCGGAACTTGGTGGTAGCTAGACTTTAGGTCAATCTTGCTGAAGAACTTTTCCCCCTTGAGTTGTTCAAGAGGGTCATCAATCTTGGGAATTGGGTTTTGGTTCCTGACTGTGATTTTGTTTAAGGCTTTGTAATCAATGCAGAGTCGCCACCTCTTGTCCTTCTTCTGCACCAGTACAATTAGGCTTCCGTGAGGGGAGGAGTTGGGTCTGATGTGCCCCTTTTGAAGAAAATCTTGGATTTGTCACCTTATTTCATCATTTTCATCAGAGAGCGACGATAGACTATTCCATTAGGTAGAGGTGCATCGTAGGTGAGGAGAATATGTCTTTCTATTCTTCCATGATCACGTCCACTTGCTTCTGCTACAAAGAGAGGCTCTATGTAGAGGCCACGAATGTGGCAATGACCTTCATCTTACTGTGACCATGGATCACAAAGAAGATGAACTTACCAGTCTGTGAGATGAACTTACTACATTACTTAGCAAAGATTAAATAAATAACAGTAGGTGGTGCTACCTCCGGTATCCTATACAATTGTCTACCCAAAGTAATAATAAAACTACAGGTTCTAGACTCATACATATCATGATGCTTCCAAAAATATGGTTGTCCTAAAAGAACATCACAAACATCAAGGGGAGTAATATCACACAGTACCTCATCTTTGAAAGTCTTGACGTCATAGGGAACATCATTGGCTGACACAAAGATCTATTCCTTGATGAAGCCAGTCGATGGGGTAGGGTTGTGGGTGTAGTGTCATTGGAAGGTCTAGTCTCTTGACGACCTCTACTGAAATCAGGTTCTTATGACTTCCCCTATCTACAATGAAATGAAGCAGATCCCCCTTTACCCACATTTGCGAGTGAAAGAGGTGTTCTCCTTCCTCTAGTTCTTCTGGTTCGCTTGGTTGGACTTTGGTGATAGTGACAATGGTATTGGGTTCAACATCGATAATCAACTTCCCTCCTTTAGGATTTGACTCAGAATTAGAATCGACATCTGACTCAGAAGCCTTCAATTCGTCCATGAGTGGCTGCTTGGAATGACATTCTTCACTGTTGTGCCAAGGGATTTTATGTTACTCACACTAGTTTCTCATGTCCTTCTTCGTCTTCTCATTTCCCTTCTTGTGTTGTGGCTTGGAATAGTTGTCCTGAGGGTAGCCATCTCGACATGGTCCCTTGTTGTGTGGGTTGGGGCCTCCTTTTCCCTGCTTCGGCTGTGAGTGGTTTGCATATCCAAAATCTCACCTTTTCTGCTTAAATTTATGCTCGTTCTTGACTGCGTATATATAAGTTGTGCCTAATGAGGCGATGTCCAGAAACTCCATTTCTGTTTGAATGTATCTATGAAAATAGTCACGGTATTTTAGCACCATATTATGCTCATATTCTTTGATACCCAATTTGGTACGTAGGGTATGGAAATTATTGGTGAAAATGATATTGTCTGGTCCCTTTTGTGATGTAGGGTGGTCCATATGGTGTACTGGTCCTTGTAGCTTCCAACATGGTAGTATTGTTCTTTAATGGCGTCCCAGAAGGATTCCCATGTAGGGGACACCACAAACATTGCAGATTCCTCTACGACCCTTTTCTCAAAGTATCCCACCAGTCCTTAACATGGGGAATGGCCTTGAGGAGTCCAAAAGTGATATTTTCCCAATTGGAAAAATTGTGGACCAAAAAATACCCTTCGAGAAGATTCAACCATTTATTTACAACATTTTCATCTATCAGTCCTTCAAATAATGGAATATCAAAATTTACATGTACCTTGAAGGGGTTTGCATGGCCACTTGATGAGGATGCCTCTCTTGTGTGAAGTCATCGAAGGATCTGTGTGAAGTTGTCCATTATTTCTTTGTTGTGTGTGGGATTCCTTAAGCAACATTTTAATAGGATCTCCTGCTCCATCATATTTTTTTTCATCCCTGATGGGTTGTTGTTGGGATTGGAGCAGGTGATCTTGCAATGGCTTGATTGGTTCGAGTCCCAACTTATTGTACCCAGATCTTGTTGGGGACATGCATGAAGAAAAATAAATGAAGAGAAAACCGCTCTGATAATGCTAGTCTAGATTTAGGATCGGAATGAACTGATTAACAAAATAATTATAATAAACACATATATATGAATAATAACACAGATATCCAGTGAACAATATCTTCTATTGAATAATGAAATAGGTTGAAACTGTAAAACTGCAAAACTGAAACACTTTCTCGAATGGTGGTAGTTATCTCTGAGAAGAGATGTGGCTTCTACGCACATCCGTATGAGCATAATGGATTACAATGAGGCTCCGGAGGCCTTTTTTATATTACTCATGAATTCCAAAACCCTAGACATCCAAAAACCTAACCCTAGAAGGTGAAACACCAAAATTCATGTGGACCCCTATGGGTAACTTGGTGTAAGTTGGTACCTCAAATTCCTAGGGTCGTAACTTTTTCATATGACCTACGTTTTAGGCATGTAATAGCACGTTGGAAAGTTCTTTCAGAGAACTACACATTTTGTTTTCAAACTCTATTTTTGTCTACAGTTTGATTTTGGTGAGAAAAATAAACAATGTTTAGGGCCCCAAAATGGCCCTGGAAGTACAACAAGATGTGCTGACATGAAAGCATACAAAATAATCCAATTGGATTAGGCAAGAGGCCATCAGTATCCACCTAGAGGATGTGTGGGGATTCAGTCATCCCCAGAAGTGTAGAACCCACAGTTACAAATAAGTACAGAAGAACGTGCTGAAAAAAAATGAACAAGAGGTGACATTTGGAATAGTTGGGTGGCCACCAATATCCACCTGTATCATTCCATTTATTTTATGATGTAGTATAAATCTTGATGATTGCATGTGAGTCTTTCATTCTTCTTTATTAATTAAATGTTATTATAAATTCAAAATCAATTTTGAAGTGTTAATTTTGAAGTAGCATGGCCAACATGTGGGTGGTTGGGTATGTTACAGATTGGTATTAAAGCTTCTAGTTAAACATCAAAGTGGTATGGGATAGAACTAGTGTGAATTTGAAAAAAATGTTGTTGCAGATTTGTTTGTGACGAATTTGTGGGGAAAATAGAGAAGGAAAGAAGTGAAATCCCCAAATTTTAAGCAGATTCAAATTTTAGTGTTTCATAGTAGTAAAAGAAGTGATTTATGGCATCAATCTACACTTGCAGAGATGAATTCATCTTTAGAAGTTGAATTCCTATGAGTTTCATGGCGATTTTGCAGTTTTTTGGAGTCATGAACCAAATTAATTCGACCTGGAGAATCAAAGGTCGAGATTCAGTGGTAGAGGATCGAAGAAGGGAATTCTCGAAAGTTCTTCGGGAAGGAAGTGTCGAAAAATACTTGGATTTCGGCACAAGGTTGAGTCCAAAGGGCGCATTCTTATGACATGATCTCGAAATAAGAAGAGTTTTTACATCAGTCGGGTTCATTCTCATCCGTCAGGTATTCCGGATATGTTCTTTCGAAAAAGTCTTTTCAGAAGAGTTTCTTCAAAAACGTTTTGATGAAGTCAGTCCGACCAAGGTAACTAGTGCACAATGTTGGACCCCAAGATGATCGTGGTCATTGATAGCCATGATTCATGGATGTATAATCTATTGGACGAGCATGTTTTCTTGGAAGGGTCGAGGGCTGAGGATAATTCCATGTAAGTTTCCACGTCGGCATGCCATGTCAGAGGACACATCATCAAGAGTTGGTGAATCTTCTAGTGCCACGTAGGAGTCAAATGCAAGTATTTGAAAGGAGGATATGAGAATCGGAGTTCCAAAAGGATGAGGATGGAAATTTATGTATTTCGATGGAGGTATTCCAATTCGATGCGTATGATAATGTTTTTTATTGTGGATTTCAGAGGGATCTCTGTACCCTGCCAATTAGAGTTTTCACTGGATGAAGTCTGACAGAGCCAGTCCAATAGAGTTTTAGAATGTGATTTTCATGGATTTCACATAAAAAAATAATTTGAATATTTCTTATGGGTATATGTTTCGAAGAATATCAATCGTCCATATTTATTTTAGATTGAAATCAATGGTGTAGATTTACAAATAGGAAAAATTGTCCATCAGTTTCAAAAAAAAATCTGGAGTCATTTCTGCATTTTGTCCATAACTAGAGTATATTAATTTTTATGTAAATGAAAATTATGGGTCTTTTCCACAAAGAGGAGATCTAAAAAGATTCTACAGAGGGTCATTGTCTATTTCTGCATGGATTTGTCATAAATTGCAAAATAATGGTTTTTAAAGATCTGGTTCCAGATCATTGTCAGAGGTTTAGAGTAAGCCAAAATTCATGGAGAAAATATAGAAATAAGACATATAAATAACCCACGAAGGAAGTGAATAAATCCTAAGGGGGTTGGAATCGAGATGTTGAAATAGGCCCAAATCCACTATTCCAAGCCTCTTTTGGGATTTTTGAGATTTGTGGAGGAAAATTGACCCAGATCACAAAACTAAAAAAAATTATTTACCCAACATTGTATACACTCATCAAGAAAAACAACTTTTATTTAGTAAAATTTTTCCATAAGTGCGCAGATTGAGAGATAGCCAGAGAAAAAGGGAAAAATGGTCATTTCAATATTGTTGCATCTTTTTACTAGAGCATCAGATTGTAAATATGATAGTTATTATGAATTTCTTGTAATTATCACTATATAATCCTAATATAAGGTTTCTCTAGTTCCTGACATATTTTCTTCTGGAGTTGACCCAAGTTGGCATTTCAATAAAATTACACAAGTGGAGAAAATGGACAAATGGGGTGAAAGTGGATTTTTCAGGAAGCCATGAATTTCAGCTCAAAGATCAAATTGAGGCATGAGTACAGTTGTTGGAAATATTATTTAGTAGAGAATAATGTACAATAATTATAATTTGGAGAATTGTGATATAAATATTCATAAATTGAGCAGAAAAAGGACCTGTAGCATTAATTGACATTTTTTTATGATGTGCATATTTCTAATAAAAATGGTTTCTTACACATTTTGCCGAATTAGGGGGAATAAACACAACAGTTTAGGATAAGAATGCATATTCAATCAATGGAGGAAGGAGAGGGACAATTCGGTCATGATAAAGAATCCAAAGGACAAAATATCAATGTTGGTAATGCATAGACATAATCAAATGGACACAACTCTAGAGGGGAGAAAGAAACATTAATAGGGACTGTGAGAAGCATGAGAATATAAGTATAAAACTATAAAGTAGGAAATTAGAGGATAATAATAGAATAAAATAAGATAAATTCTCAAGTTATGCAAAACCTAAATTAGTTGTAGAGGTAAGCAAAGAATGGATCAAACTCAAGATAGGAGGAAGAGGGAAGATACCATGAAAGAAGAGATAAATACAAAAGATTTGGTTATTCAACAAGTTCTAGTAGAACTCATAGACATCACTCGCCTCCTTATTCAACAAGGAAATTTAATGCATTTGAATATTCCATAAGTAGTCCAGATGTGTATTTTGTTAGACACCAAAGAAGAAGACATCAATTGGATAGTTTGCAAAGAGAATTGAGGAAGATTAATCCACCATCCTTTGATGGTGAAAGAGAAAAGGAACATGATGTTGAATCATAGTTTCTTGGACTCGTGAGGTATTTTCAATTGCATAAATACTCATTAAATCTAGAAGCCATAATTTCCACTTACCATCTACATGGAAAATTTGTTATATGGTGGGATCAAATTAAGCACGTTGAGCACATAAATGAGAGCAAGATCACTTGGAAGCATTTCAAGAAATATTTTTAGAAGGAGTACCTTTCAAAGCACTTCTATGTCAAGAAAATGCAAGAGTTATTTGAACTTAGGATGGGAAGCATGGCCATGGTAGAGTATGAAAAGAAGTTCTTGGGGCTACTAAAGTATGTGGGGTTTATAAAGGATGGAAAGGTGAAAATATAGAGGTTTTTCAGTGGACTTCGTTCATTTTATAAAGAGAAGATTCGATATTATGATCCTAGGACATTGATTGACACCATTAGGAAGGATAAGTACTTGTATGAAAAAGGAAAGGGCAGAGAGTCTTTGCAGAAATATTGAAAGGATAAGAATAAGGAGAAGCTTGATCAGAGAAAGAAAGGATTCAAAACTTCTTTCAATAGAAATATCCCAAATAAAAATCATCAAGACCAAACTATTAAGGATGAACCTAAGACAAAATAATCCTTGGGAAAAAGAGGTAGGCCGCCAATACAATGTTGGGGATTCTAAGAAGATCACTTGTACAAGGATTTCCCTCACAGGAAAGACAAAGTGAAGACCATGCACAATGTCTAGGAGGATACAATAGTAGAATACATGGATATAATATATGCAACCTTAGAATATAGACAAGGAGAGTACCAATCCAATATGATCGAGGTGGAAAGTAAGATCATTAATCATCATGTTTCTATTTTAATTGATTCAAGAGAAATCCATTTTTACATTGATCCTAAAATAGTGGATAGATTATATTTGAAGAAAAGTAAGATTGAAAAATCAAGTTTGGTTCAACTAGCCACTGGAACCAAAAGAAGGATCAATGAGATAATCATAGGTTGTACCATAAGTCTTAATTGATTGAATACTAATGTTGATGTAAATATTATACCATTGGGATCTTACAATATTTTAATTGGAATGGAATGGTTGGACAAGCATCAAGTTGTCCTAGATTATCATAATAAGACATTTACATCTCTTGATGAAGAAGGAAAATAGAGCATTGTGAAAAGAATTCCAAGACCCATTTCTATAGGGGAGATTTCATCCTTAGAGTTGAAGATATTGTTTAGGAAAGGATGTCAATTATATGTAGCCCATGTGGAGGAGATAAAAAATACAAAAGGGACAAGCCTTGAAGATTTTTGTTACTAAAAAGAGTTTGAATATGTATTCCAAGAAATACCAGGGTTTCCACCAAAGAGGAATATAAATTTCTCTATTGATTTAGTAACATGAGCTTCCCTAGTATCAAAAACACCTTACAAAATGAGTACACCATAATTAAAGGAATTACAAATCCAACTGGAAGAATTGTTGAAGAAAGGGTACATACGTCCAATTGTTTCACCTTGGGAACCACCAATACTATTTGTCAAAAAGAAGTATGGAACAATGAGGTTGTGTATTGACTTTAGATAGTTGAATAAATCCATTGTGAATAAAAAATACCCTCTACTAATAATTGATGACCTCTTTGATCAACTGAGAGGGGCAAAGGTATTTTTAAGCATATAAGTGAGATCAGGATACCCCTAGGTAAGAATCAAGGAAGAATACATCAACAAGACAACATTTATAACTAGGTATGGGAATTATGAATTTTTAGTGGTGGAATTTGGGCTAACGAATGCACCACTTGTATTTATGTGCTTAATGAATGTCATATTCAGAAATTATTTGGATAAGTTTGTCATGGTATTTTTGAATGACATATTTATCTATTCTAAGTCAAAAGAAGAGAAAAAACATCACTTGAGTTTGGTGTTGCAAGTGTTGTGGGAACATCAGTTATCCGCCAATGTTAGCAAGTGTTCCTTTTACCAAGAATAGATCCATTACTTGGGACACATTATTTCAGAAAAAGGTATAGAATTGGATCCAGAGAAGATTGAAACCATTAGAGGATGGCCTACACACAGGAATGTTTCAAAAGCCATATATTTTATGGGATTAGTTAGTTACTACATAAGATTTCTAACAGGGTTCTCTAAGATTGTTCATCCTGTCACTTCTTTTCAAAATAAGGGAATTAAATTTGAATGGACAACTGAGTGTGAAGAGAACTTTAATTTGTTGAAAGAATTACTTACTAGTGCACCTATTTTAAAAATTTCTAACCCAAATGAAAGTATTTTTTTTTGTGTATAGATGCATGCAAGGCAAGACTTAGTGGATTCCTCACCCAAAATGGAAATGTCATTAGTTATGAGTCCAAAAATATTAAATAAAAAAAAGGAACTATATCACACATGACTTGGAGCTTGTCTCCATTATTCATGCATTGAATATGTGGAGGCATTATCTCATGGGAAAGAGATTTGAATTAAGAATAGACCATAGTGGTCTGAAATATATTTTTGAACAACCAACTTTGAATGCCAAGAAGAAAACATGGCTGGAATGTTTAAATGATTATGATTTTGACATCAAGCATATCAAAGGAAAAGAAAATAAAGTTGTTCACACACTTAGTAGAGGAATGCATCTCATGAATTCTACAACCATTTGTATGCATTAGTTAGATTTGAAGAGAATAATTTTAGATGTTGATGTTATAGATCAACATTACCTACAAGTAAAAGAAAGCTTACAGCAAGAAAATGTACATCGGAAAATTAAAGAATATGATATGAAGGAAGATGGATTACTTATGCATAAACATAGAATTTATGTTCCTAGTTTCGGAGAAATTAGGAATTTGGTATTAAAATAAATTCATTATGTTTTGTATTCCAGACATCCCACTTACCCAAAAACAATTACATCAATAAGAAGCCAATTCTTTTGGCTAGGATTGAAAAAATGTGTTGTTGGTTACATTGCCAGATGTATGTAATGTTAGAGAGTGAAGGTTGAGCATAGGCACCCAGTGGGTTTGTTACATCCATTAACAATTCCAGAGAAGAAATGGGAAGTGGTAACTGTTGTAGGAAAATCTCCCCGCGGACAGGTAGATTGCCTCAAAGAGCTAGACCCTAACTCTAAGACAGAAAGTCCTTAACGTGGACACTGACTTTATTTCAAAATCTATACAAACTAACACATGAGAATGAAGGAGAATAACAATACCTCTTTATCGACGTTTGTCCCTGCATGCTCCAAATCGAGCTCCAAACTCTCGCTCCTCGCTGAGTCCTGTAGACAAACAAAGTACGACCACTTCCTACTCTATCAAGGTTAGTCTGAAATAGATCTATCTACTAAAGAGACTAATTCATGTGAGATTGAACACGAATTAGAAAGAAATAGGCCAAGCAAATTATATTAATGAGGACAAAACATTGCTTACAGCCATAGATGGATTGCAGCAGTTTCGTCAAGTCCTCCTTGTCTACCCCTTGCTCAAAAGATCCACGATCCGAATGATGATATCTTAACCGATTTCTCCCTATGAGATCATAGGTCTATTGCCTCCAAAATATCTTTGTTCCATCACCACTTATGAGATCATAAGTTTGGTGTGATTCTCCCTTTTCCAGTCCTCTTTCACCATGATAAAGCTTGCTTATATAGCCTTGGAGAGGCTTTAACCACTTGAGATATCCTTGGGGAAGTTGAGGATTTGCCTCCTTCAGTTGAGGATCTACCCTAATATCATGGTTGGACTAGGGATTCGAATACAATTTCCTTCCAAGAATGAAAAGATCCTTCCCCCATTCATCTCAACAACCTAACTACTACCCAGAATAGGTAGCACTCCCTCAAAAGGACCATCAGAGCGTTGTAGCACTCCCTAGTAGGATTTAGGGGGGCGCCAATGCTTTCAAAATCCATAGCACTCCCTCAAAAGGGCCAGAGGAGCTTTATAACGCTCCCAGATAGTGTAAGGGGGAGCATCGATGCTCCCAAAAGAGGTATAGGGGAGCGCTATCCTTCAAAAGCTCATTTTTTAAGGTGATTTCAGATGGCAAAAGGTTTGTAAGCCTATTGACTCATTTCTCCTCTTCCAAATCAAATGTTTGAGGTGTTTCAAGTGTCCTTCTCATGTCATTATAGGCACGACATAGGCATCATGGTAGCATGCTTTCTTTGACACTTGTGACACTTGTGAGAAACATGCGACACTTGCGACCTTGTGAGCAAAATGCGACACTTGCGACCTTTGTAATGATGACACTTGTGACACTATCAAAGTGAGTAATTTCGATGTGTAACAGTAACCATTGATTTTTTTATCACTTTGTAAACGAATTTTGGATGAGGAAAGAAAATCACAAAGGTAACCACAAACCAACTTGAGGCTAGAAGCTAGGCCTTCCAAACTAGAGGGGGCTCTCTCTCTTCAAATCAATCACTGAAAGGATTGATTTGGAATTTTTTCCAAAGGCTACATATCTAAGGAAAGATTGAATTCATAGAGTTGGTGGAAATGTGGACACAAATTCCATTGGGTAATGGACTTAGTGAAAGGTCATAAATCAATGAAGGTTTATTGATACATGGTGAATTCAGAGGCGATTGATTAGAGGAAATATAGAAATCACTCCTTTAGGCCAATTAGATATCGTTGTATATAGAATATTACACAGAAAACATATAATCCCTTAGGGAATATATCAAGGATGAATCCCAAGGTGATTACAGTAGAAACACAATTAAAATTACATGCAATAGAGCATCAGATGTAGATGAATTTTGATACCTATAGTTCACATTAACATAGAGAAGAATATATATCACACATATTCATTTAGACTAGAATACTATAACTATAGGATCACGTGCATAAATCAACACAATCACATGTATCTCTAGAGTTAAATTTCAGGGACTTTTGATCCAACAAATTTCATTAATATCAAAGAAAATTACAACAGTCTTTTATTACAAACTTTTCAACCCTAAGATCACATAGCTTTACAAAATATATGCAAAATTTCTTTCTATCCTTCCAAAAATTTAATTCAACTACCATCCTATGATAATCCTACAGTTACAATGTATTTGGCTACAAAATATGAACAAATTTCTAAGAAGGAGTCAAACTTGACTCATTAATTTCACATAACAACCTAATCAAAACAAATCATTGAGTCCCTAATATGATTCTGTTGAACCTTGCATTCAATGTGTACAAGATAGCACGCCTTGTTGACTCATTGAAATGGATTTGGAGGCATTCTGGAAACCATGTCATAGTTGTGTAGCATGCTTGTTGCACAACAACAACCTACAAAAGTGACACAAGAACTACTCTTTTTGCACTTTGCTTGTCTTGTCTTACCTGGTTTGATTGATGATTATGGTTGATGGTAATAATAACTTCATAGTCATGGTAGGGCTCCTTATAACCCCTTCCCTGTTTCAAAAAAAATCATTTGACTCTCCAACCTTAAAACCTTAATATATGTAAAACTTCCATGAATGAGCTCACTTTACCTTCTGATTGATAAAATCCTTATGTTAATGCATTCAATTTATATCCCATTATCACTCTAAGATTCCCACTCAAAATGTTACATAGAAGTTCATATTGCTACTTGAAATTGGATTTTTACAGTTGTGCAGTGTGCATGTTGCACAACTGTAAATTTTTCATTTACAGATCAAAACGGAAAATTCAATGCATAGCAGGGCAACAACATCATGATGTATAATGAATGATCCATTAAAAAATATCACTATGGACAAGAATTCCATATACAACTATTAGGGCATTTTGATAATTAGGGTTGGGGTGTTTTCTACTGCTCATTAAAAAAAAGGAAAAATTGATGAATCCAGCTCCAGGGACTCAAATTTATGTTGCTTCATCAAGAAAATCAAGCTTTCCCTTCCCCCTCTTGTCTGTCTCCAACTGCTACAAGTTTTGTTTGAGTGTTCTGTTCTCTTTCCTCAAAGTCATATTTTGCTGATATATGTCCTTCAACTTTTAATGTAAAGGCAGGTTTGTTTTCACCATGAATATGGTGTTGTCTATTGCATGCTCACAATCATCTAGGATTTCTATGCATTTCATATTTTATCTTCTATTCTCCTCCCTCTTATAGATTATCACATCTTGTGATTTTCTCAGATGTTTTATTAATATTTTAAAAGTATGTTGACCCTCATCATAAGTAGTGCTATTCTTTTCTATTAGTTGGATCTTTGCTAGATTTCTTCCTGAGATTTCATCTTTCTGACCGAGGATCTGGTCAAAGGAACACTAGGCTTAGGTATTTATTTCACTTATGGAATTTTCTCCACTCCCTTCCCTTTACCCTTTGTTTTTGAGCTGATTTGAGTTAGAGGAACTGATGTTTCACCTGCCATTGATATATCTTTCTTGGAGGCCTTTTCCAAGGCTTTTTTTCTTCATTTCCCTATTTTCATGTTGCAACTGTGCTATGACAAAATGGCCTTTCTTTAATTGTTATTGCATCTCAATGATAAGGTTATATTTTTCATTATAGAAGTCTATTTCTATGAAGGTATGTAGATATTCATCAGGTGTATGTGATGTGTGCATGGTAGGAATCCTTTTAGTTGTTGAACTAGTAACTAGTTTTCTAGAAGTTGTGACCTCTTCTGGGGAAAATTGGAGCCTTTTTCCTTTCGTTTTAGCTTGTTTACTTACTATAGGTTCCTTAGTTTCCTTTTCCCTCTTTTTGACAGAACTCTCAGGGACATATGTGGTGGTATTTTCTACAGATGAAGGTGTATCTCTCATGCTCTGAGGGCTTATAAAAGAATCAATTATTATCTATGATCATTATACAAAAGCTTCCCAATCTTCATTTCTCTTTCTAAGCTCTTCTAACACTAGCAACTTTATCAATGAAAAATGGAAGAGGCTAGGTTATCCTTGAACTTTCATTACTTGTACTATGTCATCCCTCTTTCATAGGCTTCTGAAAAGGTAATAGGGTAGGTTAAAAGGTTTCCTACTAGTGATTTCCATTAAGATCTTGATATGTTATTGGTAAACCCTAGTGAATCTCCATTCACATGTAAAAGACCTTTGAATTATCCTCAACAAATTACTATGATTCTCTAGTAGAAGTTCTATGGGTATAGTGTCTGCAAAATTAGTGTTTCTAAATTTAGGCTTCAAAAATTCATAATAGAAGGCTAGATCCAATTACATACCTTTGAACCATTGTTCTCCATGAGAAAGTATGTATGTTGCAGAAGTGACGGTGTCTTCATAAACTTGAAACTGCATGTTTCCTTCCTTATCCCCAATGCCATTAAAAATCAATGGAATCAACTTTTCCACCTGCATGTTGTTACCCCTCAAGCTTTTCACAAAACCTTATGGAACCCACTTGTTCAAAAGAAACCCTGATTGTTGGATTTGCATTCACTATCCTTAGACCTTGAGGATTAAATCTAAAAATATCACCACCCTTTGTGTTCCTCCTCCTTCCTTATGGAGTCGCCATGATGTCGGTATGTATCAATTTCCCTATGGAAATGAAAAAGAAAGATTTTGCGCAGTGTAAAACGTAGCGCTTGCAAATACGTAAAGAATGAACAAAATTAGGTTTGATGTAGCAAGGGATATATGTTTTAAGGCGAAGCTTGATTTTGTTTGGTTATTAAGAAAGGTTTTCCTTTCAAACTTCAACCAAGATCCCGAAACAACAATTGGAGGGTGAAATATTAGGGTAGGTGATCGTGTGCAGCATTGTGAGCAGTGTCCCCTACAACCCACGAGAAACAATATTGGATGGGAGATTTGCAAATTTGTAGAGAAGTAGAGAGGCATACGAGGGGTTTCTTTGCATGGAATATGAATAATTCAAATGAAAAAAAACAAATTAATTTGATACTCATACCTATCATATCATGTTATACTTCAACGCCCAATTGCACAACATTAGGCAGTTTTCCAGCAAGTTGTGCAACGCTCTAGTTTTCTCGATGGTGTCGCATGCCTCCAAAGTATTTGATCTCATGAGATTCTCTGAACCATGAAAAGAGTGATTTAACTGATTTAGATTGACCTCAGGATCTTTCATTATGACTATTTGGTGACATGAAAACCCATATATTTTGGCATCAATACCACATGTTTCATGACTCAAACTTTATTTATGACCTTATCTAAACAAATTTATTAATCACAAACCCATTGACTCATGACCTAAGAGAAAAATGCCATGGTCTTTATGGGACCAATGCATGACTTTACCCTATCATACATTTTTAACTCAAACTCTAACAACCTATTTATAGGACACTAACATATTTGATATCGAAATTTCCCAGGACAGCAAGGGAACATGATTTAATAATGGTAGTGGTTGATAAATTGACAAAGGTTGCTCATCAGGGATGATTTTAAGGATGGAAATTTATTTTAAAATGTAGAAATCTTGGCAAATCTTAGTAATCCTTCATATGCCAACTATAAATGTTTGGCGAAATGTTTGTAAAAATATTCAAATTTCTAAGGATTTTGTATTGTTTGTATAAAATTTTGGCGATTTTTAAGGTAAAATAATTTTATCCTATAGAATTTCGGTGAATCATTTTTAGAATAACGAATCTTTTTTTGGGAAAAACCATGGAAAATTAGCCCATGAGAGAAATTTATCCCTTAAAATAATCCTTGTTGCTCAGTTTGTTCCTGTAAAAATGACTCATATAGTAGCTAATATTGCAAAAATTTGCATGGGATGCCTAAGGAAACTGTTTCAGAAAAAGATATAAAATTTACTTCGAATTTATGGAGGGGATTTTTTTAATGATTTGGTACAAATATGAACTTTAGCACAACATACCATCCATAGTCATATGGGAAGATATAGAGAGTCAACCAAGTAATTGAAGACATGAAGAGAATTTATGTGATGGATAAACCATCTAAGTGGGAAGATTACTTGCACTTGCTTGAGTTTTCCTATAATAATGGGTATCAAGATTCACTGAAAATGAGCCCATTTGAAACTTTGTTTTGTAGGAAATGCAATAGTCCAGTGAGTTGGGACAACCCAGCATATAGGTGGTACTTGGGACATAATTTGTGAAGGATATGAAAGACTAGAAGGTTAGAATTAAGTAGAATATAAATGCAACTCAAGATAGACAAAAAACGTGATGTAGATAAGAACAAGATAGCTAGAGAATTTAAAGTGGCAGAGCATGTTCTTTAGAAAGTGAATCCCAAGAAGAGCTCATTGAAGTTGGGTAGCTATACAAAGCTAGAGGCCAGATTCTATGGTCCATTTGAAATATTGGATAGAATAGGGTCAGTTGCATACATGCTTGCATTTCCTTCTTCCATGAATGTGGATAATGTATTTCATGTCTCTTTGTTTAAAAAATATGTACATGATCCTAACCACATTATTGATTGGCATTTGATTCAGGTGGAGCCAAAGGGAGACTTTCAAGTCTAGCCAATGCGCATATTGGACAAAAAATTCAAAATTCTCTAGAATCAAGTTTAGAGATGGTAAAAGTTCAATCGACCTTCTACGGTCCTGAAGACAATACTTGGGAGCATGAAGATTCCATGTAGTCAGAGTACCTGCAACTCTTTGAATAATTTTTAAATTTTGATTTTTTATTGTGAATACCCCAGTTTTGATTCCCCGTATTAAATAATGTATTGTTTTTATTTGATGAAAGGATATAGCGCTCAAACAATTAAAAGATGTTGGAGTGCCAAGGAAATATAATGCTTTGATCATCATTAATAATAAAATACATTATTGGTTGCTTGACGAACAAGGACAAGAGTTATAAGGGGCTATTATTCCACAAGAGAGGGAGATTAAGGGGCTAAGTATTTATTTTATATTTTATTTTCCCATTTTGGTTTTAATGGAGAATAGAAGTTACATGATCTTCTTGGGGGAAGGCCATGTGGTTATTTAATTCTAAGAAATATATAAACCCATCTTTTGGTTGTTTGGGGGGTTCACACTCTTCATTATGTTCTTTCTCTCCATTCACTCTTTCACCCATTCATCGTTCCTCATTCATTTTGATCTTGGATTGGAAAAGAAAAACGAATTGTTGGAGAGGAGCCATTGTTTTGTTGGTTGCAGTAATTGTTAGTGTATTCTAGCCATGAATTGTTGCTTGTATGCCTCATATGCATGGGCATGTGTTAAATGTTTCTCACAACTATGAATCCTGAGAGTCCCAGCATGGAAATGCTTAACCAGATGCACTAGATCTGGAAGGAGGTGGACTTCCTGAGGGACTACGTGGCATAGAAGTGGTTCCATTGTCTTGGCTTGTGTAGGCTAGAGAGAAGAGAGCTAGTGTACTTTGGGTTTTTGTGTGTTGAGAAACATGTGAGAGCTTGAGTGTTGATTGGTTTGGGAAGTTGAGTGACACCTTGGAACCGTCCTAGTGGATTCATATCTTTGGCTCAAGAGTGAAATTGTTGTTGAGACTTGGATCAACAGTGTCTATCGTTGGGTGGAACTTCCTTGGTATGTAGCCAGTTGGTAAATCATTTTGTTAAAAATAAGTGTTCTCTGTCATGTGTTTCTATGCTTGTATATTTTTATTTCTATTGTGTATTAATTAATATATCTTAGATATGTGACTTTAATATGTCTTCTTGATGATTATTTTTGCACATGACATATCTTCCCTTTATTTTATGATGTAGTATGAATCTTGATGATTGGATGTGAGTCTTCCATGCTTCTTTATTAATTAAATGTCATCAAAAATTTGAAATATTTTTTCAAGTGTTAAATTTGAAGTAGCATGGCCAACCTTTGAGATTGAGATAGATGCCTTGTATTATACCATTGGTGTATTCCTAACTCATCATGTCTATTTGATGGCCTATGATAATGAAAACATTTCTGATGATGTTCAAAAATACCCCACCTACAACAAATATATGTACTCCATTGTCTAGATATGTCAACAGTGGAATATTTACATTATGGGAAAGGAACTGATTATCCACACTTATCAAATGCCTCTACAGTTCATGCAAAAAAAAAATAAAGTTACATAAAGACCTCCATCATAAATGGTTCATGTACCGACAACAATTCCACTTGAACATCAAGTACAACAAGGGTAGCACCAACCATGTTGTATACTGGCTCATTCGACCCTCAACTATAGCGCTAACAACAATGCTCAAATCTTGTGGGCATGAGACCTTCAAGGGCCTACAATTATACAACAATGACTCTAACTTTCCTTCTACCTATCATACATTGGTCATAGGAAACAGAGTTCCATAATTTCATCAACTATGACAATATGTCAGCAAGTATTTCAAGTCTTTCACTACCTATTCCATTGCCAAACCTGCAATTAAGAAACATGAGTTATACACCCCTCTTCGTACTCCTGAGAGGCCTTGGGAATCCATATCCATGGATTACATGTTCATTCTACCTTCAACTAAGAATGGTAATCAACATGTCTTTGTGGTCGTTAATTGATTCTATAAGATGGAATTTTTGAAACCCTACAAGAATAACATCACAATCAAGGCCACTGCTAATATATTCTTTGAACATGTTTGGGTTCAATTTTGGAACCCATTGACCATTATTTCAGATCGATACAGTATTTTCCTAAGTACTTTATAGTCTATCTTATGGTTGATGATGGACACCAAGATAACCAAATAGATTGCCTTCCACCCATAGATTGATGGGAAAATAGAGGTAGTCAATAGGATGCTTTCTTATATCCTGACGATGTAAAATTCCATACATCCATGCACATGGTATAAGAGCCTTACATTAGTTCAGCATAACTACAACAAATCCCTCCATAGCTCTATTTGTCATAACCCCTTTTATATGTGCTTGGGGTTCCATTGGCCCCCATTAATGTATTCCTACCCATTACAATTGCAGAAGAAGAGTTCTTCCTTGCTCATATTAAGGATGATCAAGCAACCAAATTTTTTGAATGAATCTAGCACATGCAACAACAATTTTAGGATATTTTTCAAAAATCCAATGCCAACTACAAACAGTGTCAAGATCAACACTGGGTATAACACACGTTTTAGATGGGAGATAAGGTATGGTTTCATTTACATAAAGAGAACCTTAAAGGACCAAATAAGAAGCTCCACCCACTCTGATGAAAGCCTAACACCATCACCAAGTCTTGCAAATGAGCATATCCAACATGTCTATCTCTTCAGGGATAAGCTACAACCATTCTAGCTAATTTGGGTGATTTTCATTTTACAATCTTTTCTATTCCATTCATTAATAAAATCTGAGTTAATCGCATTACTATGTTTCTTGCAATATCTTTGTGTGCTTCCTTGTTATACATTTAAATTTACTTCATTATCAATATGATATGGATAAATGGTATTAGAGTAGTCTACTCCTTATCATTTCTTAGTGCATGTCCCCAACAAGGTCAAGGTATAGATATTTGGGTCTTGAGCTAGTTTATCTTGAGGAAACTTGCTCTAACTAACCCAATAGGCCTCCCATGGTAGAAGAAAAGAGATACGATGGAGAAGGATATCCTATCAAATTGTTGCTTGAGGAAGCCTTCGTGAGACATAAGAATGACATAATGGATAATTTTGGTCAGATCCTTCAACAGATACCAACAACGATGGTGACACCATCAACCAAAATTCACTTTGGAGGTGAAACACACTTCAAGGTACAAGTTACATTTGATATTCCTTTATTTGAAGGCCAGATAGATGTCGATGCTTTGGAAAAATGGTTAAGTCTACTAGAGGGTTATTTCTTCATCCAAAATTTTCCCAACAGTGAACAAAGCACCTTTATGCTCCTTAAAGATCTTCCCCGTGCCAGAGGTTGGTGGGAAACTTATTGTGAGAAACATGCCAGATATCATTATGTAGTTTTTGAGCTAGTACCCACTTGGATTTTTTTTTTTCATTCCCTCAAGGATCAATACTACCTTGTTGAAAAAGACAATGAATAGTACATCATATGGAAAACTCTACTTTAGGAGAGAGACCAGATGGTGTTAGAGTACACCAACATATTCCATACCTTGTGCACAAAGATGGATATTAAATACTCTAAGAAACACGTGTTTCTGAGGTACCACAATGGCCTACATAGGTACATCCAAATATATATGGAGTTCATGTACATCTCCTCACTCGGAGCCTCTTACTGATATTTTGTTAAGATAGATAAAAATTTCAAGCAATAGAATAAGTGGGATTTCAATTATGCAAACCTATCACAACAGAAGAATAGAAAAGGTGGCCCTAACCCCCTAGAACAAAGGACAGATCAAGGATATATAGTCGTAGGAAAACTACTGCAAGCCACAAGAAAATAAGGGTAATGTGAATTCGAAGAAGCACACTGGAAAGTGGTTTGAGTTCCACAAAATCCATTGACACACCATTGATTAATGTCACTCCAAACAGTCATTGGTGGTTGCGATGAAATCCTCGAAGTCATATGCCATCTCAAACTCTAATTCATAAATGGATAGGAGAAAATGGATAATTGACATGGAACCCATTGTAACGATCATTACCACAAATGTCCAACTACATGAACTAGAGGATTCAGAATAAGGGGAGTTCTTCTTCCACTCACATATGTGGGTGAAGGGCACCCCACTACATTTCATTGTTGACATCAGTAACCAGAAGAACTTAATATTAGTAGAGGTCATCAAGAGGTTGAACCTAATAACAATGTCACACCCTCATCCATACACCATCGATTGGCTTAGCCAAGAATGAGACATTATTGTCATCCAATAATGATTCTTGCACTACAACATCAAGCCCTTCAAATATGAGGTATTATGTCATGTTTCTCGACTTGAATTTTTCCATGTTCTTTTAGGAAAACCATGTGTGTGGAAGTGTCATGTTGTTTATGAATCTAGGCCCCGTAGTGTCATTATTACTTTGGGATATTAACTCTACAAGGTACCAAAGGTAGTCCCAACTACTGTGGTATCTTTAGTCTCTGCAAATTAGTGTATAAAGGTGATCTTTGAGACTAGGAGATTTATCATCTTTATGTTTCAGTTAGCAGGTATACAGAAGAACATTGCATCCACCAAAGCCTATGCATGAGGTCTCTCTACACATTAGATGATCCAGGTGGATATCGGTGGCCACCCACCTTTTCCGGCTGGCTCAATACAGTTTTCTGGCTATTTTGGCAATTTACTATTTTTAGCAGTTTTTAACTTCTGGGGCCATTTTGAGGGCCCAAATGAAGGTTTTTCGAGATAGAGGTTCTCAATGATATCCAAAGTCACAATACCTTTCCAATGAGATATCACATGCCTAAAACAGAGATCATATGCAAAAGTTATGACCCCAGGAAGTTGATGTACCCACTTACCCAAATGGGGCCCACATGACTTTTGGCGCTTCATCTCCTAGGGTTCGATTTTTAGATGTCTAGATTTTTTGGAATTCCTTCTTATTGAAAAAAATGCCTTCAGAGCCTCATTGTAATCATCTTCTTGTGAATGCAAGTAGCCTTCACATCTCTTCTTAGAGATACCCTGCCACCTTTCTAGCGAGTCTTTCACTCTGTATTTTTATAGTCTCTGTACATTTCTTTCATTAATAAAAATTGTGTATTACTGTATATGTGTGTTTATAGTTGCATATATGATACATTTATGTTATATTATTGAATATTTGTGATATATTTGTGCATTTATTTATTATATCTCTGATCTCATTTCATGCCGAAAATAATCTGGATCAGTGGTATCAGAGCAGGCTGTTCTTGATCGTTCTTTTTTTTTTTAGTGCATGTCCCTGTCTAGGTATGAGTATATAAAGTTGGGTCTCGTGCTTGTCTCTCTATAAGAAAATTGCTCTTGCACACCCAATAAACCCTCAATGGAAGAAGAAAATAAAAATGACGGAGCAGACGATCCTATGAATCTGTTGCTTGAGCAAGCTCTCACGTGACAGAGGGACTAAATGATGGAGAATTTTCCCCACATCCTTCAACACCTTCCGATAGTGTCATGAGAATCTTCATCAAGAGGCCACTTTGGAGGCACCTCACCTTTCAAGGTACAAGTTAATTTTGATATTCCTATATTTGAAGGACAGATAGATGTAGAAACCCTAGAAAAATGGTTAACTCTGCTAGAAGGTTATTTCTTTGTTCACAATTTTTTTGACAAAGAAAAGATCACCTTTGCACTCCTTAAATCTCTCCCTCATGTCAAACATTGGTG
>SNQJ01S0032105.1:62237-79097 GCA_010110895.2 Picea sitchensis
ACCATAAGGCAGGGAGATACCCATGAAGGGTTGAAGGCCGAGGTCTGATTGTTCTATGCATTCCCCCTTGAGGCACCCACCTCTTGGACAGGATCCAGCCCGTTACCCATTTCTTAGGCCAAAAATCTAAATGTCGCACTTTGACCGAGGTACCTAGTGACTAAATTTTAGGACATCTACCCAAGTGGAAATTGTGGGATACAATTGCACCTTGATCGGATTTTGTGTGGCTATTGGGAAATATCACCAGCTCTTTCAAGCTATTCCCCTTCACCCCTTATTATAACTAATTATTTCATCCTTCACTATTTTCTCTTCCGGTGACTTCAGACCCCACTGTTGAGTATTATTGGAAGGTCCAATGCTATTTGAGAGGAAGGACGTTACGTATTTTAGGACACGAGCATATGTTTTCTTTGATTCCCTAGGCAGACAAAACCCACTTATCCACATATATGCTTCTTTTTCAAAACACTTTATGTATGATGCACTTCTGATTACATTTTGATCTAGATATATATATTGTGTAAAGTTCAAAATTTGCAACAAAGGTTCTTATTTACTTTCCCTCATCACATTTTTCACACATCCACTCAGCTAGTCAGACATCATAGGGGACCCACAGAAACCCCGTCATTCTAGACGCTTACTAAACCTCCCTCCTCTTTTAGGGGGAGTTCCTAGTCTTGCCAACTCATCGACACTGCCTTCACACACTCCTGTGAGTGCCACTGTTCTAGGATCAGCTTTGCTTGGTTCCACATTACTTGGGTCCACTTCTCAAGTCCCTTCGTCCACTCGCTCTCCTTTACACAGAAGCGGGGGGCCAAATTCCTCTCAAAGGGGAAGTACCAACCCACCTAGTCCCCCTCAAGGGTCAGGTTCACCACACACTCACACCATGGTTGGAGCTAACCCTACCCCCCCACTGCAGATGCCATATTTGGTCTCTCTTAACATACCAAATCTAAGCAAACTCACCAATGATCCTATATTGCATGACCCCACATGGCCTACAATGCCTACCAAATTACCTTCAGACATCCCCAAGTTTGAAGGAAAGGTAGGTGATGACCCTGCCAACCATGTCATGACTTTCCACCTATGGTGCTCTTCCAACAACATTATGGATGATTCCATCAGACTACGATTATTTCAATGCACACTCATTGGTCCATCAGCCAAATGGTATGTAGACAAAAAATCAGGGTCCCATGCGCCTTTTGAGTCCTTAGCCAAATCATTTTTGACCTTCTTCCAATTACCAATCTGCCATGACAATGGTCTTGAACTACTCTCTAATTTCAAGCAAACCTCAGCCACACATATCGTTGATCACATTCGTGAGTGATGTAGACGATGTAGTTTGTGCAAAGATGAAACCACCAAACAACAGTGTCTTGACTGGTTTCTCAGATCACTTGTCTCTCTCCTCGGTAAAGATGTAGCTTCCACCTTCCCTAAATCCAAAGAGGAAGACATCAGTAAGGATCAACAATACGACATCATATATTCATAATCAGGGTACTTATACATGGTACTTCCTGACCTCCCCAAACCCATGCCATTCGGTCAAGACAAACCCAGGATGTCTCACTCAACAGACTGATTGATTGGTAATACCACACACCACAGTCCTCAACCCCAACCACCACCAATGTATGGCACACCTCAATATCCATCGGTGTATGGGGGAACCTCTTATTACCACCCACCCCCTTATCAATAGCCATACCCTATTGTTATTCTTCCGCCCATCAGTGGGCCACCGCCGGCACCCCCAATACACCCATCTATCCAGACAAGTTTTGGTACCCCCTCTACCTCAGCTTATACTTTAAGTACTAGCGAAAGCGCCACACCTTCCTATGTACCTTACAGATCACAAATCCCATAGAATCCATACTTTCCATTTCGTGGTCCACCACAACCCATGGTCCCCCCACACCCTCACGCTGGGGTGAATTTTGTTCAACCCTCTCCCGTTCAGCAATATCAAAATTTTGAATAGCTGAATATGGTAAATCCAACCCATCCATCGAATAATGCCAAAAATAAAGGAAAGAACAGGAACAATAACAACCCAGTTCAAGGTGAGAATCAACCCCAATAAAATCAACCTACTGGGGGCAACCAGAACCAAAGGAATTAGAACCCCCAGGGGGGCAACAACAATAGGTGTCAAGGGAGAAATAACAATACTATTAAAACCAACTTCCCTTGTGCCCTTTACAGTGATTTCGGTCATTATACTCATCATTTCCAACAAATTGTCGATTTTAAACGGTTGAAAGACTCAGGCAGTCTACCACATCCTCTAGCACCACTTGCCCCTTAGCAGGCCCCACAACAATACGTGCAACAACCCCCCCAGTTGTGCTACAGAATCCCATTCCACACCAAGGTATGATGAACACCCAACAAAAGATACAGCCTACCCCACCATAGTTGGGATAGTACCTCAACCAAAACAATCCCACAGATCGAACTATCCTCCTCACTAGTGGGGAAGAAATCCTTCTACAAACACGTAATCATCAGTACCATGCACCCACTGAGTCTCCTCCCATTCCTCCAGAAACAATCCCCGCACCCACGAGACCCCCATTGGTAATCCCTCTCCCTCATGCCGAAACACCTCTTTGCATCCCTCACATCCCATTGCGCAGGAATGTCCACAACCCACAAGCTAGGGCAGATCATAATTACCATTTGGTTGATGACTTAACACAATCCCCGACTGCCATGTCAGTCTTAGAAGTCCTTCGGACTTGTCCCACTCAACGAAAATCATTACTTTCCACCTTAGGGGCAGTAGACCCCACAGATACTCGACTCATTACATTTGATCTCGACAGTAGAGAACCTTGCCTTCCCGCTCTAATCGCTTTTCAAATCCCAGTAAAATTTCGGAACATTACAGTTCATCGGTGCATCATCGATGAAGGTGCATCCACATGCATTATGGCCAAATCTATCTGGCAGAAACTTGGTTCCCCCAAACTCATACCATCTTCCATTACCTTACGAGCTTATGATGGATGACCATCATCTCCTGAAGGGCTCTTTCAAAATGTCCCCGTAGAACTCGAGGGCAAGACTGTTCTCATCGACATTGAAGTTATCGATGCCCCACTCGATTATAATATCCTGTTCGGACGTAGCTACATGTACGCTATGAAGGCAATTGCCTCTTCTATCTTTTGAACGATGATGTTCCCCCATAATAGGAAGATCATTACCATTGACCAAGTCTGACATTATGAGCCTAACCCATCTTCCAACATTGATAACATTCTTCCTCTCATCCACACGAGTCATGACACATACCCACTCATCGAAATGGGTCCCGGAATTTTCAAAGACCCATCATTGTTTGGGACTTACCATGGTGCACCACCACTCCCTCATCCTTCCAATCAAGTATGTGTCGTATCATCCAACGGAGCTGACATAGAGGATACCCTTCCTCCTAGGGAGGCTTCTATCATATCTGACATCCCACTAGTTGCAGAGCTCCCCCTCACAAGCCTCCTACGAATTCGTCGACTCCACCAGTCCATGATTTCACCTCTCCCCAAGGACATGTCCCAGTTTGGGAGACAGTTCCCCAAGCCATTACTCAAATTCCCTTCTTCTACCCTCCACCTGGCATATAAGTTTTCCAAGTAGCTGCAATGCTTACCCTCCCTAATATGGTGTTAGCAATTACAATTTGGTATTTACACCCACTAGAGATGGTCCCTCGACCATCCCTTCCCCCCCAAATGGAAGGAATCCCAATGACGATTCCCATACTCACTCCCACCATACCCTCTACACCCCCACTCACTACCCTCCCTACCATAGATTGGGGCAGGAGAAAGAAGAAGGAGCCCATAGCTCCACTTCCCCCACGCGTCCAACCTCCTTGCGCACTATGTGAGGAAGATGCACACCAAACCAATAACTGCCCATCTTTACCTGAGTTATGGAACCTAATTCTGCTCAGTCAAACACCATCAATGCTCTCCACTGTCATGGATGATTTTAGGAGCTAAATTTCCCTCATGGGCTAATTTTCCATGGTTTTTTCCAAAAAAAGATTCGCTATTCTAAAAATGATTCACCCAAATTCTATAGGATAAAACTATTTTACCTTAAAAATCGCTAATTTTGTATACAAACTATATAAAATCCTTATAAATTTGAATATTTTTACAAAAATATCGCCAAACATTTATAGTTGGAATACGAAGGATTAATAAGATTCACCAAGGTTTCTACATTTTAAAATAAATTTCCATCCTTAAAATCATCCCTGTCCACCATAGAAAGTATTGCCGCCACCACCCCTCACTCAAGTAGTAAAGGGCTACAAACCAAATTCGCTTGCGCTATATGTTCAGAATATGGCCATTATACACAGCATTGCCCAACACTGCCACGCTTTTGGGAGACATTAGCCAGAATATGCCACAACTTCCAGAATGAACCTAATACAACTACATCATCCCTACCCAACATCACTAACATCCATTATGTTACAACTTCAGTCAATGAACGTATGAGATTCCCTTGCTCTCTATGTGAATCCTTAGATCATTTTACATACCAATGTCCTGTGATCATTGAATACAGGCAATGCTAATTGACCCTGATTCAAACCCCTACAGAATCGATGGTTGACCTTACCTCGTCACTAGAGATTCTTCATATCATTTCTCCTGAACCCAAGGCCCTCCCAATGCATCCATGGTTCTTGGATGACTTATCCAAGGATTCACCCCCAAATCCCCCCAATTCTCCCATTCATTTTCCTACGGAAATTTTACATCTAACTATGACAGGTACTCCTCAGTACTTCGATATTTGGTTTATGTCGAGTGAACCACTGCAATATCCTTGTATCATTCCCCCTGCTTCTTCATCACCAGGGGATAGCCACATGGCGATAGTCACCGATATCACTTCTTATGACCCCTTGTATTCCCGCCAATTCCACTGTGATGAGGAAATACTCGAAGAGTTAAACACCCCTGACTACCCATGGGATGCACTGCATCACCGAGCGCTCTTCTTTCCAGAGGAAGCCTCCATGCCTCCTAACTTTCCAACACCTTTCATCGATCAAATTATCGATGACTGTGCAGTCCATGAGGCTCTATTCTTCATGGATGGCTTCTCTAGTTATAATCAAATCCAAATTCGCCTAGCCGATCAATACAAAACCGCATTCACTACCCCTTGGGGTACTTTTTCATACTGTGTCATGCCTTTTGGCTTAAAGAATGCTAGCGCAATTTTCCAACGGGCTATGCCATACATTTTTCACGATCTGGCTCACATCATCCTTACATACTTGGACGACCTCACAACTCGATCCAAGAAACGCACCCAACACCTTGATGATTTACGGATCATCTTCCAATTGTGTCGTCAGTACAACATCCGCTTGAACCCCCTCAAGTGCGTGTTCTGCGTCACTGTAGGGTGCCTCCTCGAATTCATCATTTCCCAAAGTGATATTACCGTGGACCCCCTCAAAGTCCAAGCCATCACAAAAATTCCACCTCCCCGGAATTTACGTCAACTCCAGAGCTTACAAGGAAAAGCTAACTTCCTACGGTGATTTGTCCCAGACTACGCCACTCGCGCACACATTTTCCTTCGCTTACTACACCACAACATCCCATTTCACTGGGATGAACATGCCCAAAAATCATTTGACGATCTTAAAATGGCACTATCTAACGCCCCTTTAATTAGTTCACTCGACTATAATCGCGACTAGATCCTCTACATATCGGCATCAGCTGTCTCAGTAGCAGGAGTTCTCGTACATCGGCGATGACAATCATGAACACGTCATTTGCTACGTTAGTAAAAACCTCTCTGGGCCAGCCAGCCTTGAAGTACAAACACGAAGAGAAACTAGCCCTTGTATTCATCCTCACAGTACAGAAACTGTGTCATTACATTCTACTTTGCACGACTAAAGTTGTAGTAGATTCCAACCCTATACAATAATTGCTCAGTCGTCGGAAAATTAACAGAAAATTTGTTTGATGGATTGTTATCCTTCAGGAGTACGATCTTGAATTCTCAACACCCAAGAGCAAGAAAACTCTCATCCTCACTGAACTTGTCATGACCTTCCCCTCTAGGACGACCTCCTCGTCTACCTTCGAACCCAAAAGTTCGGTAACCACCTCTCACGAGATGATCGTCTTCATATTCGCCATCAGACCCCCACTACCTCCTCATCAAAGACATCTTATATCGGCGAGGGGTCGACACCATTCTTCGTCAATGCCTAACTATTGATGAGGCTGATAGATTCTTGAATGACTGCCATAGTGGCACATGTAGGGGCCATCTTTTGGGAATGTCCACTGCTTAAAAAATCATCCGAGCATTTTATTTTTGGCCTACATTATTTCACGATTGCATTCACACCGTGAAGCGATACGAGAAATGTCAGCTTTACGCCAACAAAGAACAAGCACCACCTTCCCTTCTTCACCCAGTCATTACTGCTGGCCCCTTTTGTAAATGGGGCATTGACTTCATGACTTGTAATCCCCCTTCCAACAATGGATAGAAATACATTGTTGTCGCAGTTGATTACTTCACAAAATGGGTGGAAGCTATGCCCACCTCCAACAATACCGCTGACACCGCAGTGCGTTTTTTCTTTAACCATGTCATATCCCGCTTTGGAGTACCCCTCCAACTATTTTTCGATCATGGGAAACACTTTGAGAATGAGATTTTTGTTGCACTCTCATCTCGGTTATGATTCTCCCACGAGTTTGCCTCACCATATTACCCTCAGTCTAATAGACAGGTCGAAGCAGTTAACAAGGTCCTCAAGACCATCTTACAACGCATGATTAATAAACATAAGACCAATTGGCATCATATGTTATTTTCCGCACTATGGGCTTATCGTACGGCCGTGAAAACAACCACTGGTTTCACACCATTTCACCTAGTCCATGGGGTTGAGGCCACTCTTCCCATCGAGTGCGAAATTCCCACCTTACGCACCGCAATTGAGCTATTACCCGACACTGCTCCAATGGAGCAACGCTTGCTGAACTTAGAGTCCCTGGATGAAGATCGTCGATCTTCATTACAGAACAATGAGGTAGCCAAAAAATGGTCAAAGGTCACCTTTGATCGCCATGTCAAACTTCGCTCATTCCATGAAGGCGACCTCATCCTTGCTTACGATATCGCTCACAATACCCTTGGTCATGGAAAATTCAATTCACTATGGCATGGCCCCTACATTATCCAACATTTCCTCACGAAAGGCGCCTACATCTTGGCCTCTCCCGAATGCCTCTCTCACAAAGAACCCATCAACGAGTTATACTTAAAGAAATTTTATGCCTAAGCGTATCAATTCTACTTTAAGTTATTTCTTTCATAGTGTTTTTAGTCTTTTTTCCATCCCTCACATCTAAACTATCATTTCTGCTATTGACAGATGCTTCCTCCACCGGCCTACCACATCAGTTACGCCGACGGTGCCAGCCGTTGGACACAAAATATCTCTTCGGCAGCTTGGGCCCTCTATACCCCCTCACATGAAATGATCCATTCGAGCAACATATGTTTGGGTTTGACCACCAACAACCGAGCCGAATACACTACTATCATTGGCCTCCTAGCCGATGCTCAACATCATCGTATTCGTCACCTTAACGTCTTTCTCAACTCTCAACTAGTCGTTCTCCAACTCAACAATGTGTACCGCATCTGCGATCCTTGCCTCTTTCGCAAATACCTGCAGGTTAGACTTTTATCTCGACATTTTGATTTCATTACATTTACACATATTCCAAGATAATTGAATCAAATTATAGATAACTTAGCTAACATTGTGTTAGACTGGCATATATCACATCAAGATACCTCTACACATACATAAAAATATCAAAAACCTCTCACAACATATATAGATTAGACATCATCAAACACATTAACAAAGCACATGTAAACATCACATAGATCCCAAAAGGTATACTCATGTATATATAACTCGGTACATAGTGCCATCAAAATGTTTACATACAAATATACAAACGTCTGCAGGCCAGCGAAGCACCTCAGTACAAAATGGGCTCACCAGCCTATATAAAAAAATACATAGATCACCCCTCAAGGTACCTCTAGAGCACCACCTCATACCCCTCCCTCAGGTGGTGGTCCCCCACCCACTACTGGTCCCTCCGTACTGGGAGGTAACCGTCTGGTCATAGAAACGCCTGCTACTACTGCTCATCGTACCACGGCCCACCATGGAGACGAAACCCTCACACACTGCTCCAGGATGCCCTCATCCTGGATACGCAGCCACATGCCCTCAAGCATGCCCTGTAGCACCACCTCTAGGCGGCGACGAATATCCTCAAAATCTTCTCCGGAATCCGCTGGAGGAGCATGTGATGGCCCGGCACCTGGTTCATCAAACCGGCATCTCCTCGCTGCTCTCTCATCCTCAGTTGGTCTCGCCCTGGTGCCCTCAGCAACTCAACCTCACACCCACAAGGTGCCACATCTGCACATACAAACAACCAAATGATAGTATAAGCATCCATACCAAATACACATGTCATGCTATCACAAACAATCAACATATCAAAACTCATAAACATACCTCGATGATCAAAAAAAACCCCTAGAGGTAACACCATGTCCGGATCACCTCGGAAGTCAACACTAGCATATGGAAACTACAGTATCACCTGCGACATTTTCTGCCACACCTGCGCCGCCTCATCCATGAAGAAGTGGGTGCCCACACCCATAAAAACCCCTGTACGGCCCTTCGTACAGCCCCTGCCTAGAAATGAAAAAACTAATTCTATGCAGGATGATCAAACTACTAACCTGAAGCTCACTAATCCTGGATCGATTGCCTCATTCTCCCAGAATCTCCAAATCTCCTCTAAATACCTCTCGTCCAGTCACTCTGGAAGCAAGTACAAATGAGGTGGCAATGTGGGCCCTATAGCTATATATATGCCTTTCCGCCAAACTTCCAATCACCATTCCAAGAGCTCCGGGTGTCCATTCTTCGATCTATCTTCAGCCACGGGATCAACATCCCATCATCTACATCACGACAATCCCTAGGCCACTTTTTATCCTTAGCCCCCGGGGCGCCATTTTTTCATACCCCATCCAACTATGCATGCTCATGTTCAAAATTATCAAATAAATGCTCGTATGTTCGATCATCTTCAGATATTGTTCACATCGGGTATTTTGGTTTTCATGTGTGCAGGTACCTGGTCATCATACATCAACGCCACCCCTTCAGGTATATAATCAACACTGGCATGTAATCATTCCCTCTGAATCTCAATTGCATCTCCAGTCACACCCCCTGACATTTGCCTATAGGATCTCCATCTCCGGCTCTATAGTACCAACACCTCCATTTTCATCTTAGGTACTATCACCCGGTAGCACTCTCCCCCACATGATTTGTCTCATCCATAACACCCTTTAGGGATGGGAGCACTATCACGTTGAAACTCATGTTGTTTTTCAACCCTTTAGGGATGGGAGTCCTGATAGTCTTACACCATGTCGCGAATCAGCCACATACTCCTTCTCCTCATTTTGCTAGCTTTCCCAATGGACTCCTAGATTATCTTGTCAAGGTTCTATTTTTCCTGCACCTCCATAGTATCATGAACCTTCCATTTCATCCACAATCACTTTACCACTCTGCAAATTTCCCCTCATTTCACCTACCTCATACAAAAACCCCCACCCTCCACCAGTTCTCCAAGCAAATTGTGCCCTATCCGGTCCAGCCCTATTACATTGGGGCACCTGTTTCTTTATTTGTACGCTCATCCCAAATTATTCTTTATTTATTTGGTACATTGTAAAAATCCTTTGTTCTCAACATTTACATTACCTTTTTCTCGTTACCTTTGGCGACCTTCTTCCTTTTTTGGAAAACGCAACCCATGTCACCCTTGGGTGGGGCACTCCTTATCCTCTACCTTTGTTTACATCGTCCATATACTTCGAGTATCCCACATGCCACTTACCTTTTCCCTCTGAGTTTGTTCACTTTGTCCCACCTCTGGCATAACTTATCCCACATCTTGTTGTCCCCCTAACACTCGACTTAGTTGAATGATTGTGACCACTTATACTTCACATATACCACCAACCAAGGGTAGTCTTGAGTCTTCATACGTCTTGACTTCAACCATGTACCTCCTCGAGTTCATCATCTCACCTAGTAGATTTCACGAATCCCTTTTCTTCTGGGAGTCACGTCCCCCTTTTGTCAACATTAGCACAATTTTCCAGAAGTGCGACAATATCTTGACTCTCATTACCTTTCCATTGAGAGATCTCAAACGACACAGGGAGAACCACAATTTCTCCCTGCTGTCATTGACCCCCGTAACATTCGACTTCAAAACTTTCTCATGTTATGGTGGGTCTTACTTTGCGACTATTGCAATTATTTCTTATATTTGCCGAACACCTCTGAATTTGGTTGGGCTATCAATGCCTACAGAATCCGTGATATTTCTTACAAATGTCACTACCTACCGTTTAGAGTATGTTCCTCTGCAGAATTGTCTTCTACCTTTATCACAACCACCCCCAAGGGCGTTGCAGTTGTCTACATCAACACATCATTCCTCTTTTGAGTTACATAACACGAGCATGGGGCATGCCCGCCTCATTTGTACACAGTTTATTTTTACACACCTTATGGAAGGTTGGATTCTACAGGTTCCCTTCTCGCTCCAACGGGTAACTCTTGACAATCCCACTATCACTCTCTCTTACAACGACACTCTCAATAGAAGAAACATTGATGGATTTCGGCTATACGTATGCTCCTAACCTCATCCATCAAGGGGCATTTGTTATCACTGAAATTTCATCCGCAAATGGTTACAAGAATTCAGCATCGCCAAACAATTATGAGGTCACTCATGGACCAAAATTATCACAAAATCATTTCCAAAGGGTCAAAAACTATACAACGAGTGACAAAATTAAAGTGCGCTATGACTACATAGGGTGTGCGTGCACATGTGTGTGACACTCAATTATGGACTGGATCCGACTGGATGGCTGGTCAAAGACCTAGAAATGCCCTAATTAGCCTCTTTACACACTACAAGTTGGTTGAACAATACCTCAAAGAAGTGTTATAAAAAGGCCATGGGTGCTCTTCATTTTTTCAAGGAATTCAATAGCAAAGTTATGGTGCCACTATTCTCTAGAGGAATCATCTATTCTTATCAAGAGTATACTAGCATCATTGCATTGGGCAATCCATCTCACCCCTTGAGTGGATTAGCAAAGAATTCTTTCACCATTTTTATTTTCAAAGTTGTAAGAAGAGCTTATTTGTGGGGGTCCAAGAGCCCTCCCTTGGAGGAAGAAGGGATTCATAGTCCTCTTTCTTCTTGGTGTTTTCTTTCACTAATATCAACCTTACCATTGGTGACATGGGTCTTATTGTTTCTTTTGTCCTGGTGTCCCTATGCTCATTAGTTTAGTTGTTATTTTATTTCTTATTTTATTTCTTAGTTGTTCTTTTATATTTCTTTCTCTAACCCTTTTCCTTATAGCTTTCCTTCTTATCAAACCCAACTAAGCTTGCAAGCACCTCTATTTTTCTCACTAAGGTGACGAAAGAGGCTCAATAGGGATGACAAGATCAAGAAGGAAAAATTATAAACCCATATAGAACAAGAGAGAATTGAAACCTATTTTCTTCAAGTGGATGAGATTGGAAACACCATAAAAGGATTGGGTGAATAGGTTAAATAAAACACAATTATGCAAAAAGTGCTTAGGTCATGTCCCTTAATATTTGATCCAAAGATATCTGCCATTGAAGAAATAAAGAACCTAGACAATATGACAATGGATTAGTTGTAGGGAATACACATTGTATATGAAATGAGGACGAAAAACTATAAGCAAGAAAATACATCAAGGAAGGAAGCATCCTTCAAGGCATCAAAGAAGACAAATACCAAAGAATATAAAACAAGTGACAACTCAAATAGTGAATCAAATGTAGAAGAAGCCACCTTTATAAAAAATCTCAAGAAAGGATCAGGAAAATACCAAAGTAAGATTCCCTTTAAATGTTTCAATTGTGGAGAAGTAGGAAACTATGTTGCTAGATGTCTTTATGAAAAAATTAGAAATATCAATGAAGAACAAGATTCCATCTTCAAAAATTACAAAAGGGGAAAGACTGAAAAGAGAAGAAAATTATATATCCAAAAGAAGAATACATATACGAATAAGGAAAACAACTCTTCTAATGTTAGTGATAGTGAAACCGAAAATATTCTCTCCATGGCCCTAGAAACACAAATTGATGTCCTAGAAAATACAAACATAGATTTAAAATAAGAAGACAATCCTGATATTGATGAAGAAATGAATCTTGAACGAGATCTCATATGTCCTCTAAATGAAATAGAGAAATTGAAGAACAAGAAATGGATACAAAAGGAGAAAATGAAGAAGTACAAAAAATATATCCTTTGTAAAAAATAAATCTTTGATGAAACTGAAACAAATATCATCAGTCTAAAAACTCAAGTAGAAGAGGCAAAGAGAAGTGAAGAAGTTTTGAGAGCTCAGCTAAAAAAAAAGGAAGACACTTACAACAGTCTATAATCTAAAATAGTTTATTTAATAAAGGAGTTGGAGAAATAAAATAACAACATGAAATTTGAAAAGAGCTATGTAGCTCTAGATGAAATCCTAAACTGTCAAAGATCACCATTTGACTAGACTAGTCTAGACTATAGTGAGAAGATGGAAACTGCTAAAGAATACTCAACCTCCTCATAAAAGTTGAGTGAAGGAAATAACAGTATTTATGCTAATGTGCTCAAAAATCCTATCAAGGTTGAATACAACATGAGGGAAGAACAAAATGTCCCATTTAAGACAAATCTTTCTCACAAAAACAGAATCAGGAAGATTTTCCATCAAGATGGAACCATACCATCAAGTACTAAAATCATTTTTCTAGCTATTGTTACTCTTGTAATGGTTTTGGTGATAAAGCTATAGACTGTAGAGTAAATGAAAAAGGATATTATATGAGGAACGACAATAGAGATGTCTATGGATTCTCAAGGATAAATTACAACTCAGTTTCCCCTTTATTGAATTATAACATTATATGTTATAACTGCAACAATTATGGGCATATAACAAAGTTATGTAGAAGTTTTTTCATAAAATATAAGAAAGCGGAAACCCCAATATTCATGGAAATAAATTAGGAAGAAAGGGAACAAAAGAAAGAAAAATATGTGTTCATACAAGTTGCACTATGTGCAAAAAAATAATAGGGATAAGTGGTACATGGACATTGGGTGCTCAAGTCACATGACATGACACAAAAAAAATTATCTCCTTGAAGAAGAATGAAGTCAATCTTACCTTTGGAGACAATGGCACTTCAAAGATAGTTGGAAACCACACTCTTAGTCTTGACAATGGAAGGGATAAGGTAGAAAAGGTTCTGTGTGTTGAAGACCTGAAGCACAGTCTTCTCAAAGTTAGTCAGATGTGTGATCAAGGACACACTCTCACTTTTGAATCCCAAGAATGTAAGATCAAAAAGGAAAATTTAGGCAAACTAGTTGCAAGAGAAATCAAAACCCGAAACATTGTGTATACTCTCGATGCAATTAATGGAGAAAAATGCTTCATGGCGTAGACAGATCAAAGATGGTTATGCAATAAAAGAATGGGCCATATGAAATTTGACAACTTGGTAAATATCAACACCAAACAAGTAGTAAGGGATATACCAAAAATCACAAAACCCTCAAACATTGTTTTTAAGAAGTTTCATCATGGAAAATAATCAAGCACCATCTTCAGGACAAAGGAATATACAACATATAAACCATTGGAACTTGTGCATATAGACCTCTTTGGGCCAAAAAAAACACAACGGCTACAAGGAGAAAATTATTTTATGTTTCTTATTGATGATTATAAAAGAATGACTTGGGTTTCCTTCCTCATAAATAAATCTGAGGAATTTTAAAATTTTAAATCCTTCAAATCTTTAGTTGAGAATGAGATTGACCTAAAAATAAAGTGTTCAAGGTTAGATAATGGAGGTGATTTTACAACTAATGAATTTGAAGAATTTTGTGAAACTCTTGTAATAAAAGAACATTATTCAGCCGCATGAACTCCTCAACAAAACGGAGTGGTTGAAAGGAAAAATATACATGCACAAGACATTGCTAGGAAAATGTTGAATGAAGCAATATTATCAGACAATTTTTGGAGAGAAGAATTTTACACTACAATTTACATTCTAAACAAAAGAAAAATCAAGGTTAATAATGAAAAGACACCCTATGAATTATGGAAAGGTAGACCAGCATTTTTCAACCATTTCACAATATTTGGAAGCACATGTTATATCAAAAGAGATGATGAGGATTTAGCAAAGTTTGAATCAAGAACATATGGCAGAATTTTCCTTGGTTATTCATCAAGAATCAAAGCCTACATATGTTACAACAAAAGACTACAAAAGATTGTTGAAAGTATAAATGTCAGAATAGATGAAACAAGACCTCATAAGAACAAACTGCAAATAGAATAAGTGGAGTGTGGTAAAGAAGAAGAAGAAAATTAAGAAGAGGAAGAGGAAATAGAATGCCAAGATACACAAACCCCATCAAGGTTTGTGCAAAAGAACCATCCAGAAAAATTAATTCTTGGTGATAAAAATGTTGAAACATAGATTAGGATAAAATTGACAAGCACTTATGAATAGGTAAATATCTCCTTGATGTCCAAAATAGATCTTGAATGTTTTGCAGAGGCTAGTGTTGATAAACATTGGGTTAATGCTATGGCGGAAGAGTTGAACCATATTGAGAAAAATCAAACATGGGAACTTGTCCCAAGGCCTAAAGACGAAAATGTGATTGGTACAAAGTGGGTATTTAGAAATAAGTTAAATGAAGATGGAAAAATAGTCATAAATAAGGAAAGGTTAGTTTGTAAGGGATATGCTCAAGTGGAAGGTATTGACTTTCACGAAACATTTTCTCATGTTGCAATATTAGAATCCATTAGAATGATTTTGGTATTTGCAAGTTTCAAGACTTTTAAGGTGTATCAAATGGATGTCAAGTCAATATTTATGAAAACATAGTTACCAGCTTAATGAGAACGATGACCTCAAAATGATAAGTATTTCCCAAAAAACCCAAATGTTTAGGTCAAAAACACCAAAATTGAGTCCTTTTTGAAAAAGTGGCATTACTAGTAGCAACCTCTTTTTGGAGGGTGGCTAAAATAGTGACATTTTGAAATTATAGTCTTTATGACAAATACCACTATGGAAAATTGACCCTCAAATATAAAGGTGGTGCTTCCAATAGCACAAATTTTATTTTTTGAGTCAAAATTAAAACCTAATTGAAACTATAGCCTTGACCACTCGTACCATCACAAACAAAAGAATGAAAATCTACTCCTAAATTGTAAAAATGAAAAAATGTGTATTCATTAATTTACTTTTTAATTTAAATTAAAAAAAGGAAATGGAGAAAACCTCCATAAACAAAATTTAAAAAATAAAAAAGTAAAAATAACATATTTAAAAAACAAAATTCGAAATGAAAATTTAAAAATAAAAATAAAATAAAAAATGACATAAAACATTAAAAAATCACAATTAAAATAAAAATTTTGAAAAAAAAGAAAAACATATTTGTTTTTTAAATGTTTGAAAAAAAATCACAAATAACATAAAAGCCCTTAAAAAAAAATTCAAAAAGTCTTTAAAAAACTAACTTTCTTTAAAATATATTTAAAAAATAAAAATGAAAAACACACCTTCAAAACAATTGTAAAATTGAAATTTAGCAATTAAACCGAAAATTTGGAAAATAAAAATTTAAATAAAAATAAAATTTAGAAACAAAAAGAAACATTGAAAAAAAAAAAATTAATCAAAACTATTATAAACAAAACAAAATTTAAACAATTTAAAAAAAAACTAATTAAAAAAGCAATAATTAAGCTTACAAATTGGGGGTGCGGAGGTGGGAATGAGGGAGGGTGATGTTGGGAATCACTTTTTCCCCCTTGACATTAGTTAAGCCAATGAGAAATGGGAAAAGACAATTGGTTTAACCAATTGGAAAGGGGGAAGAGCAATGTCGAGCATCGTCCTTTCCCCCTTTGCAATGGTTTAACCAATGTTAATGACATATAACACATCGACCAATGCTAATAACATATTATAACACAATACAATAAACATATAACACATCAACCAATGCAAGGGGAGTGGCCCTCCCCTTGCATTGGTTGATGTGTTATATGTTTATTGTAGTGTATATAATATATATACACACACGTTGTGTGTATATATATATATACTAAATCGAAAATTTGGAAAATAAAAATTTAAATAAAAATAAAATTTAGAAACAAAAAAAAGCATTGAAAAAAAATAATTAATCAAAACTATTATAAACAAAACAAAATTTGAACAATTTAAAAAAAAAACTAATTAAAAAAGCAATAATTAAGCTTACAAATTGGGGGTGCGGAGGTGGGAATGAGGGAGGGTGATGTTGGGAATCACCTTTTCCCCCTTGACATTAGTTAAGCCAATGAGAAAGGGGAAAAGACAATTGGTTTAACCAATTGGAAAGGGGGAAGAACAATGTCGGGCATCGTCCTTTCCCCCTTTGCAATAGTTTAACCAATATTAATGACATATAACACATCAACCAATACTAATAACATATTATAACACAGTACAATAAACATATAACACATCAACTAATGCAA
>SNQJ01S0032105.1:79107-89868 GCA_010110895.2 Picea sitchensis
AGTTTTTTTTTCATTTCATTTTTTAAATGTAAATTTAAAAAAAAATAAAAATTAATGAATAAATAATTTTTCATATTTTCAATTTAGGAGTAGATTTTCACTGTTTCATTTTCTATGGTACAAGTGGTCAAGGCTATGGTTTCAAATAGGTATTAATTTTGATTCGAAAAATAAAATTGGTGCTACTGGAAGCACCATCTTTCGATTTCAGGGTCAATTTTCCACCGGGGTTTCACCTTTTTGACCAATATCTTATCATATGCATTCATAGAGAATGTTTTTAAATTGTGAAAAATAAAATCAATATATTGCAAGTATTAGAGGTGGGATTTGAGGCATCGAGGGATTTATGGGTACTAGGTGGTATAAAAATTGGTATCTAGTAAAAATAGGGCTCTTTTATTGGAAAGATGTATTAGGAAGGTTAAACAAAAGGATTTTTGGAGGTATTTATCAATATCTAGCGAAATAATGAGTATTCTTTAATATCCCACGAACACAGGTGATATGTCATAGGTTCACTAAGTGAAAACCCCATGCAATCTTTCACAGTGGTATCAGTCGTCAAGGTCATCATTTCAAACAAATCACCATTTCAGTGTTGTTTTTTCTTCATATGAGATATGATCGATGTGTTATTACAATAACGAGTGTTCTATATATAGGGAACATATGGTGACCATCCATGAAAGGATGTGTCCCTTGAATAATCAATAATTAATTTTTATTATTATTTACTTATTATATATGATATTTAATAATCAATAATTATATTATTAATTATTATTCTAACAGAATGTCCTCCCAATGTTGTCCAAACATCAACACTCCCTCTCAATGAGGGAGGCATTCTACAACATGCCAAGTTTGTATTTGAAGTATAAAAACTTCACCCTAGACTCATGACACTTGTCTTTCAATCTTGGGAGACATCTCCTTCCCACCTGAACAGAGGAGAAACTCCTTCTGCGGCTTTCCCTCTGAGCCAATTAACTCTCTCTAAGATTACGCTCACTTTGGGTCCGCATGTAATATCATATAGCATCTTGAGTCTTTATTATTCCTTGTCAAATTACCATGACTAGGAAAAATACCACACTAGGATATTTCACCATAGGCACACACCTATGAGTGAATGTTGGCTTGATGCTAACTAACACATGGAAAGCACTTCAAGCACCTTGAGTCCATATTATTCCTCGTCATGATCAAGGAAGGACGACGTCTGGGCCCATTTACCACAAGTGCACCTTTATGATAAATGTATCCTATCTCCCTTGGTCTGCAGCCGAATCTAGGATAAGTTATGCCCGATGTTGAAACATCAACACTCCCTCTTAGCTAAGGAGGTATATTTCCATAGTAGTACACAACTATTGTCCAGAGACACACAATCTCCGCCAGTGGTACACAACCACCATAATAGAAAATGGTTTGTCACACATGGCACTCCCATGTGGACTTCTATAGGATACTCCCTCTAGGAACACTTAGGGTCAACTCCCCATAGTGTGGGATGTCAAGGGTAAACTCCCTTGACATGTCCTCATGTTCTCTCCACATGGGACGATGGGCTATAAGACAAAATAAACTTATCCCTTCTCGAATAAGTGTCCTCACATATCAACTCAACTCAATTCATAGAGGAGTATGATCTAGAGAAAGTTTGTCACACAAGGCACTCCATGTGGACTTCTAGAGGCTACACTCTCTAGAAACACTAGGATCAACTCCCATAGTGTGTGACATCAAGGGTCAACTCCCTTGACATTTCCTCATGTGCTATCCACATGGGATGGGTCCTCATGTTCTCTCCACAAGGTACGTTGGGTTATAAGCCCAACCACACTTATCCCTTCTCAGATAAGTGCCCCACTTATCCTTTCTCAGATAAGTGTCATCACAGATCATCTCAAATGAGTCACAGAGGAGTACGATCTGGAGAATGTCTCAGAAAGCTGCAAACATCAACACTCCCTCTCAGCGAGGGAGGCATTCTCTGCCATGCCAAGTCTGTCACGGAAGTACTTAAACTTCATCCTGGTTTGGTCAGAACATCAACAACCTTCTCATGTTTAGGAAGGTACTACACCAATACTTCCTTCCTCTACACCATGTCTCAAATGTAATGGTATTTGATCTCAATGTGGTTCGATTTTTCATGAAACACTGGATTATCAAATATCTTCACACAACTTTGGTTACCATAATGAATAATGGTGGAATCTAGCACATGTTCAGATAAATTTGCAAGGAGTTTGTGAAGCCACATTACTTCACGGACTGTCATACTTAATGAAATGTACTCTTATTTTTTTGTGCTCAAAGCCACAAAATTTCATTTCCTGGTCAATATATTCCTTCCATATCATATCAATATTGGAAGTATATCTCACACCATTTCCAACTATGCCTCCCAAGTATCTCAACACATGCTTTGCAACAATCTAGTGTGTCTATCTCAGCTGACTTATAAACTGGCTAAGTGCACTCACTGCATAGCAAATATTTGGTCTGGTGTTAACCAGATACATCAATTATCCAATCAGTTTTATGTATAGAGTCAGATCAATTTCATCTTAATTGGAAGAAGACACACTTATTTTCTTCAGATTCGTCATCATTAGTGTAGCCACAGACTTCAAGTTCCATATCTCAAACTTCTTCAATATCTCAATTGTGTACTTCCCCTAATTCAGGATGATCTCACCAGTTCTATGCCACACCTCTAGTCCTAAGAAGTGGTGCATCATACCAAGTTCCTTCATCTCAAACTTAGAGGCTAATGCATACTTGCATTCAACAATAAGTCTCTCTGTATCAGTGAGGAATAAATCATCAACATAGAGGACCAAAATGAGGGACTCACCATTATCAGTCTTGTAGTACATGATGGAATTGACAACACTTTTGTTGAAGCCCAAAAATAATTAGGTGTCTATCAATCCTTTCATACCAAGCTCGAGGTGGTTTCTTGATTCCATACAAGGCCATATTCAACCTGCACACATGAGACTCCTTATCATGTATCATGAAAACATTGGGTTTCTTGATGTATACTTCTTCCTCAATCTCTCCATTGAGAAAGATTGTCTTTACATCCATTTGACATACTCTCTAACCCATGGATGTTGTAGGGGAAATAATCATCTATATAGAAGTGTATCGATCAACAGGAGAAAATGCCTCCTCATAATCTATTCCCTCCACCTGAAAGAATCCTCTAGCAACAAATATCGTTTTGTGCCTCTCGATGCTCCCATCAACTGTGTGTTTGATCTTGTAGATACATTTGGAAGTCACTATAGACTTCCCCTGAGATCTTGAAATAATATCACACACATCATTCCTCATGATGGATTGATACTCCTCCATCATGACATCTCTCCATATTCGATGACTAGTTGCCTCCTCATAACAGGAAGGCTCAAAATAAATGATGTGGCTCATAGTTGTGGCATAGCATGAATATATATAAAGTCTCTTTCTCTCTCAGAAGGTACCATTAGGAGTTGCAAGTCCTTCTACATCCTACAGAGTCAGAAAATGCCATGCAAGTATCTTCCAACCTACTTCAATATCTCTAGGAACATCAACTGGAGCTACAAGATTAACATGATCAATTGGATCAATTTGATCAATCTCCATGTGAGACCCTCTAGATATCTTAAAGGATACCTCCTCCTAAAATCTAACATCTCTGCTCACCTCAATCTGTCTCTGACCAGGGATGTAGATCTGGTATTTCTACGAAGACTCATTGTACCCCACAAATGTACCCTTTCTGTCTGAAGGGTCTAGCTTGATCCTTTTATCCTTGGGTAAATGAATGTATATTAGACACCCCAAATATCCTAAATTTTCCAACCTCAACATTCACTCTGGTGAAGGCCTCCTCAGGCATCATGTTACTCAAAGTCTTATGAGGACTTCTATTTTGAACATATACTGCAGTCATGGATGCCTTTGCCCACATAAACATAAGTAAATGTTGAGCATGCTAAGTCATATTGGATCATACTTGATATATCGAAGTTCCCTCATGAAACAAATATCTTAGTAAGAATAAAAACATCAACACTCCCTTTGGATCTAGAGATGACTCCTCCTCTGTCTCTACTCCCTCCATCCAAGAAACTAATTTCCCACAGATTTCCCACAATCTATGGTCACGATCTATAATAGGAAAAAAATGTGTGTGACAATATGCTCTGTTTCAAGACACCATCAGTGGATTTTTTTATTCATGCAATGATAACGTCTAGATCTACAAAGGCTCCTGGTCTCTCTGATTAGTCATCAATCTATAAAAAATCTCAAATCGATTCAACCAATTCAATCTTGCAATATACTATCATCTTGTTTTTAATTTCTACAGGATTTTGTTCTTATATCCACGATATGATGGTGGGATGCATGCTTCCTCCAATTGCATATTTTACCTACTCAGGGAGATGTAGATTCCATTGTAGAGACTCATTCAATTTAGGGTTACAACATTAGGCTTCTTTGACAGAATCATTATTTAAGATCAGTAGCGATCCCAACAACAGATCAGAGAACAAATCTTTGATATCCTTTCGCAGTAGGTCTGAGAAGAGAGAATGCATAAAGAGTCCTCGTAGGGATAAACCCTTCCCTTCGTAGAAAGAAACATGTGGGAAGTTGGAAACCATTGGAATTTAGGGTGATGGAATGATGAGTCAAATCCATAAAAGTGGACGTAATTAGTATCTCTAAAGTATCTCTATTGTAATCCCTTTTTCTTTATGCTCTTTACTGACACAATGTATAACAAAAGCATAATGAAATAAGCAGGTGCCACATGCACAATGTAGAGTACGTGTCATTGTGGTTGCTCATTGTTGACATGTGGTATGAGGGCATAGTACATCATCGATTTAGTACAAAACCATGCTAGCATTGTATAGGAACCATGACCATGAAAATCTTTAGATACCTGCAAATCCTTCCAAGAGATTCCCTTCAGAATTTACATTGCCTTGATCTAGGGCTCTCCTTCAAGTCGTGCTTTGAGAAGGACTAATGGTCTACACAGTACAATCTTGGGATGTAGAAATTTCTTTCAAACCATTGGGTATCCTCCTTACTAGGTTTTATTAAACTCGAACGACACCATGGGTATCCCTTCATTATCTCTATTTCCCTAAGTAGAACGATTGCTTAAAATTCCAATGTAATATCGATCAATCATTTCGCTAAGAGAGAGGTTCGAATTTAGACCCACTTCTTACCCTCATTCGGCCTCTAGTGGTCAACTAACTTCTTCACTCCACCGAGGGGAAAAAGAAGAAAGGAAATTGGTGCCCATAAATCCATTGGATCGGTGCTTGAACTCATCTCTCATATCTGCAAATGTCTAGACTCCATTCCAATGATGATTTTCCCCAAATTTTACCTTCAACAAAGTCGATCACCTCTCAATTTTTATTTCCTTGTTATCAGTGCGTGAATGAGATGGATTGGATCGATGCTCAGGATTACCATTAAATCGAAGCCCTAACTCATTTTTGTTTTGTGTCCTTAAAGGGATGGATCAATGGATGCATATTGTGTATATGTGTGCAGGTCGGATCCTGCTTTTATTATATAGTTTTATTTCCTTCCATTTACTTGGGCCCTCCTCTGACATAGTGAGGCCCAGTACTGCTCTGATAACATGTTGGTTTTTCTTCATATGAGATATGATTCATGTGTTATTACAATAACGAGTGTTCCATATATAGGGAACATATGGTGACCATCCATGAAAGGATGCGTCCCTTGAATAATCAATAATTATTTATTATTATTATTTACTTATTATATATGATACTTAATAATCAATAATTATATTATTAATTATTATTCTAAGAGAATGTCTTCCCGATGTGTCCTAATATCAACATTTAGGTCGTGATTTCAAACAGGTCACCATTTTAGCCACCCTCCAAAAAAATGATGTTATCGGTAGTGCCACTTTCTGTAACATCCTCATTACCTAACTTCTCTGATACCACAATGTAACATCCCAATTACCAAACTTCTTTGATACCACAATGTAACATCCACATTACCAAACTACTATGATACCACAATGTAGCCTTACCCTACCTACTACTAAGAAATACTACTCCAAATTCTAGTGTGCAAATTCTACTCTATAACATTAGTTTGTGCAGTAATACTTGAAGTAATGCACTCAATCCCATGATGAGTCGTGCCACACAAACTTTCCTCTTATTACACAACTTAAAATAGCAGAAGTAACTCAAAATAGTTGCATGGACAAACATTCTGAGCACACAACACTATTGTGCATGTAATCCATAATGAACATGAGATCACTACTACATGGACAACCTTTATGGAATCACATGCCAATTTTGTTCTCCTTGTGCACACATATTGCTTCCCTGTGCGCATAAGAAAATTCAGTCTCTTGTGCACACAAAGTATTTCCCTACACGCACGGCTATTATAACTTCACCACAAAGACTCATGAACAACATCATAAGGTTAACTTACAGGAAAACTAAAAACAATGGTCATACTCATGCATGACTACAAATACTAACTATTAGAGACACACTTACATGTGGAAGAAGCATAATACAGAATAAAAAAAATTACTTATCTGCAACAACATACAATAATTTAACCCAGATTAAACATAGATAATTAAGCACATAGTAAATGAGACAAGGATATTAAGACACTTATATTTTATGAAAAGTCACCAACTGCACATAGAACTCAGACGTTCCTCCCATCCATAGACTTTGTTGCTCATAAGATTTTAGCAACAGGTCACCCTCAAGTTGGGTCTTAATTCTGCCAGGAAAAAAGGGTTCCTAATGACAGGATAAGTCTGATACTCAGTAGAATTGTTTAATCCAAGGTGTGCACTAATGCAACTAGCCTATAGTCCCTCATTCCCTATGCACCTATTATAGCCAAATAAGTGTACCCCTTCTCTGCTCAACAGTCCATCGGATGCCCCACTTCCCTTCCAAGGTTTCAGCAACAATCTGGATAGGAAGTCTTATATCCATTCAACTAATGCCTAGCACACCAGGGAAAAATTCTCAGCAAAACTCTCACCTGGAGAGAATGCTCACGGGCCTAACAACCTGCCTCTTCAACAGAAAAAACTCTAGATACAATACATAAAACACTTACAATATTTTCTCTATAGATAAGGTAATAGTCTTCCTTATCATATGGTTTGACCCCCTCTACACATGAGAACAATGAATGACTAACTCCCCTGAATGAGTTCTCCCCCCCTTGAAATACACTAAGTCCAACAATATATTGCATGCCTTAAACTAGACACTTTTCACCTTCAGAAGTATATTTTGCCACTTGGTGACTCGTTCCCATCCCTTGGGAACTTAGGATAAATAAATGTCCACAAAATACATGTTTCTGGAAATATTAATAAAATATTCCCTAGGACTTAAGTCCCCCCAATTTTCCCCTTTTTAGTGGAGTTCTCTCGCCATCTCTTTTCATTTGATATTTTTTTGTGCATCAATGTGATAATATTAATAACTTGAGTGTGATTAATTTTACATGGGTAGGAGAACTAGCCTATTTGCGTCCCAGCTCACTAACCTCATAACCACACAGGATCTTTGGCCTCCCACACACACACACACACACACACACACACACACACACACACACACATATATATATATATATATATCGGTTCAGTGCACACTGCTTGGTAATCCCCGTGCACTTACTCAAGTGCACACAACACTATGAAATGTGTGCACCCTCCCTTTGATAACAATTATTGCTCACTACTTAGATGCATGCAATACCAAAACTTAGTGCAACGACTTACCAGCCTATATGTACATTTACATTTACAATTGGTATCAATGTCTCACCATCTTATTTGTACAATTACAAAGAGGTTCGAATTAGGTACATTACATTCGCCTCCCCCTTATTTATGCACTATCCTTAATGCATTGTATACACATGTACATACAAAACTTCAAAAATATTCAAAACGATGTAGAAAATATTCCTGCATAGCATCCTAATTCTCCCTAGTTGCATCCTCGGGACCGTACCAAGTGCATTATACCTTTACCAACTCCATGGATAGATTTTTTAGTTGTTTGATTTTTCAATCCAATATGCAAACCAATCTCACTCGAAAATGTCTTTCTAGCTCCACCTGAATCACATTCCAATCAATAATATGATTAGCATCAGGTACGTACATTTTAAGAAATGATACATGGGAAATATTATGAATACACAAGGATTCATGCAATGAAATCATATATGTGATAGGACCAATCATTTCTAGTATTTCAAATGGTCCACTGTAGCATGCTTCCAACTTAGAAAAATTTCCCAACTTCAGGGAATTGCATCTAGCCTTCACTTTTAAGAACACATGGCCACCCACTTTAAACTCTCTATGGTTTCTACCTTTATTTACGCATATTTTCTTCATGTCTTGCACATCCTTTAAATTATTCCTTATCTTTACCATGTTCTCTTCCATTTCCCATTGCAGAACTGGCCCAACCACTGTTGGGTTGTCCCAACTCACTGGTGTGTTTCAATTTCTACCATAAAGTGCCTCAAATGGGATCATCTTTAAATATGCTTCATACCCATTGTTGTAAGAAAACTCTACCAAGTGAAGGTAGTCTTCCCATTTTGATGGTTTTTCCATCACATACATCCTCGGCATGTCTTCAATGACCCAATTTACCTTCTCTGTTTTTTCATCTTCCTCAGGGTGATACATTGTGCTAAAGTTCATACTTGTTCCAAATATTTTGAATATCCCTTTCCAAAAGTTTGAGGTGAACTTGGAATCTCTATCAAACACAATTGTCTTAGGTACACCGTGCAACTTAGAAATTTCTCACATGTATATTTCAACAATGTTGGCTTCACTAGAATAAAATGTGAAGGTTTAGTAACGTTTGTTTGATTTATGTTTTCGCAGTTGCTTTGGTAGTTCATTGTATTTTTGGATTTAGAACTACACAAGAGAGATTTAGTAAGCTTGTCCACCACTACCATAATATAATCATGTTGCTCAATAGTTCTAGGTAGCTTAGTAATGAAATCCATGTTCACAACTTCTAACTTCCACTCAGGAATGGGAAACGGTTTTATCAAACCAAGGCGATGTCTATGCTCATGCTTGACCTTTTGACATTTAAGGAATATAGCAATAAAATCAACAACTTCATTTTTCATGCATGGCCAATAGTATTGTTTTTTTACCATTGCAATTTTCTTATGGTAGCCTTGGTGTCTTGCATAAATAACCTTATTCATCTATAACAATAAAAGATCTTTCAACTCTTGATTATTTGGAACATAGACTTTGCGCTAATACACAAGGATTCCATCCTCTTTAAGCTCGTAACCTTCAATTTTTTTATGTGACATACCTTGTTGTAAAGTCACATTTTTGTCTACATAGCGTTGATTTGGTTTGGAAAGTTCTAAAATTATGTTACACAAATGTGATTTGTACATGTTAATAATGGTTGTATCATTCATCTCATGCACCCTCATGTTGAGTGTGTCATCCTTCTTATTCTCTTTTCCTCTGATATGATTTTTTTCAAAGCCATATTCACTAAGGAACTCTAAAAACTTACTTTGTGTGGAATTTAAACTTGGTTGTCCAAATACATACTTCATACCACTATGATATTCTCTCAACTTGAATATTTTTCCCATGAGATAGTGTTGCCACATCTTCAAGGAATTCACTATGGATGTCAATTCTAATTCATGAGTAGCATAGAACCTTTCATGCTCTTTTAACTTTCTTTATTCGTAGCATATCACATGCCCATTCTAACTAAGGACTCCACCGATCCCTTCATTGCATGCATCCATGCACACAATGAAGTCCATCTGAATAAAAAATTATCAAAATTGGCACACTTGTCAACAAAATTTTGAAGTGATGAAAACTCCTTACACAATCCAGAGTCCATGAAAATCATGCACCTCTCTTTTGCAAGGATGTAATTGGATGTGCAATTTTTTATAATCCTTCAATAAACCTTATGTAATAACCTACAATTCCCATAAAGGGCCTCACCTCTATGAAATTTCTTGGTGTTAGCCATTCCTCAATGGATTTTATCTTTTCTAGATCCACATGTATTCCTTCCTTGGAAATGATATGACCCAAATAATGAATTCGTCACTGGTAAAATGAGCACTTCCTTAAATTTTCATGAATATGATGCTCCCTCATCACTTGTAAGACCATCCTCAAGTGTTTCTCATGGTCTTCTTCATACTTTGAGTAAACAAGTATGTCATCCATAAATACAATGAAAAACGTATCTAAGTAATTTATGAAAACTCCATTCATCAAACACATGAAGACAACTGGTGAATTTGACAACCCAAATGGCACTGTTGTGAACTCATAATGTCCATACCTGTTAATAACCAAATATCAATATAGCATAGAAAAACCTCAGAATAATTACTCAACGCCTTGAAAAAGAGATAAATTCAAATAATAAGCCTCTTAGAGGGGGCAACCTCATTATGCCCACATAAATGTACAATTACAAGATGATTCAAAATGAAAATGTCTCCTTGGTATATATAGGAGACTAGGAGGTATAATTACAACTAATGGTCTAAAGATAACATAAATAAAATAACATTACTAATATAATATGCCCCAATTAAGGGGTAATGAGCCACTATTTAGGGCTTAACATGCCCCTCCCCTTG
>SNQJ01S0032105.1:103632-128424 GCA_010110895.2 Picea sitchensis
TGGATACAAATAAGAAGCTACATATGCTAAATCAAGCACCTCAAAGAAGCATGAGGTAAGTCCATCAAAGAAGGAAGACCATGCTGCAAAACAACCATCTACACAAGGCAAAGAAAATTCCAAAAGAACAAAGCAAGGAAGACCTCAAGAAGCTATCCTTGGGACACCAAAGAGAAGGTATGAAAGTATTTTTCATGGGCATTGTTATTCATGTAATGAATATGGTCACAAATATTTTGAATGTAGAGCTTATGAAAGGAGATACAATGGAATATTTTATAACACTGTAAGGTGTTGGAGATGTGATCAAGTAGGACACATTATTGTTCACTGTAACACCATGAGATGCTATAGCTGCAGTGGATTTGGCCAAAAATCCCAGGATTGTTGGAACACAAGAACAAATTCCATGATGAGGACTTCACATAGCATGGATAGAATAAGGAATGAAGTAACAAAGGGAGACATCTTTGAAAATATGGATGCTCAGAGCTCAAGTTCTGAGGACCAGGGACATCTACAGAAGTGGGTGAAGAAGACAGAGCAACCAGATCAGAATGAAAGACTGAAAGGGAGTTCAAGTGTGTTATCCACAAAGGCATAAGTAGGTGACAGCGGTATGGGTCACGTACATATGCAGGCTAACCTTGAATAATTCATGTACATATGCAAGTTGTTGTGCAGCAGACCGCATATATATGGTAAATCCTTAGGAAAAAGGAAATGCACATGGATTGCATCTTGATATGTTGGTATAACTCAGTGTTGCAGAGTCCAACATTGTTTATTGCAGGTTCTGACACTGATTGTTGCAGATTTTCATGGTTCTATGTTAGATCATGTAAGGTGACGATGTAAAATAAATCTTGGGTGCATGGCACTAACCCATGAGTATGGACTGATGTTGGTCTGTTGGGGTACATGGCTGGTACATATTTAAGTTTCATTGATATATATTATGATGTATTATTGGAAGCATATGTTGGATATCATAGTGCATGCATTTTGCATGTGCTTGGGGTACATATTGAGACATGTAGTTGGTGAGTTCAGTTGATAGTCATGTTGTACATCACTGGAAATTCATAGCTTGTTGATGCATGGTTGATATACTTGCTTGGTACAAGTGATGATGCATGATGGTACACTCATAGATGGTATTTGTTTGACATATTTATAGATGCAGATGGTTGGCATAATTGGTAGATTCACATGGTTGGCATATTGGTAGATGCACATGTTGGCATATGGTGGATACATTCCATGGATGATATCTATTGACATACATGATTGATGCACATGAATGTTGTGCATGATGTACTTGGTTGATATCTTGTTCATGATTCTCTATTTTCATTATTGACATATCTTTTGTTTCATGATGTATGGTATGGCACAAGTTTGATGCATGAACAGGTCCAAGGATTGTCATAGAGAGAGTGGTTGATCTATGATCCGGCTGAAAATAGGGGAAGACATACCCATAGGGGGATTAATTCTTCTTATGATTCTAGGAAGAAATACTTATTAGATGCATACCTAGAAAAGAGCTCTATACTTGAGGAAAGAACACAGAGGCATAATTCCAAGGGGAGTGATGGTCATAGAGGGAGCATGAGCAATGTATTTTCAACATTACATCAGATTGATATCCCTTGTTCAAAAGCAGAGAGATTATTCAAGGGCAATAATATAGGGGGAGCTGCTCCAAGGAGAGTTCAAGAAAGGGGAGCAACCCCAAGAGAAAAATGGCCCTTTTCCATTGATGTCAAATGGGGAGAGATAGTCACATTGATGTGATTGATGTTTATTAGACATAGTCTAATGAGAAGAGATAGTCACATGGTTGTGATTGATGACTATTGATGTAGATAATTCCTTGTCTACATGTTGACATCAATGTCGGTATTTCCATCAATGCCAAAGGGGGATATTGTTGGATCATGTTGTCATTGATGCCAATGGTTTGATTATTTTGATGTCAAAGGATTGATGTCAAGTGATTGAGTGAGTAATTGATGTCAAGTGATTGATTGATGTCAATGGATTGATTGATTGATAATATTGATTGCTTGATGATTGATGAACAATGTATATGTATTATCCTTGATGAGAATGATAGATGTCAAGTGGAAACAAATCAATGAATATGGATCAAGATGCATAGATGAAGATGGATCAATGAGTTGTCATTGATACATGATGAAGATGGATTCTTTGATATATTATGCATAGTTTGATGACTCATTATTGTCTTGTCATGACTAATAAGAACTACAAAAGGATAAACTCCAAAGTGGTCCCCTTATGGTGAAAGCCCTCATGGGACGATGCTTTGTGGTTGAGAGAACCCATGCTTGTATGTAAAAGAATGAGATGAAGATCAGTGACTTTGTTGGTAAAACTATCCTAGATGGATAATGCTTGTCATGCCATTTCCGGTGGTATGTGGAATGTCATATAACTCCTCACGGTTTGAGAGTTATGACCTTACGAAGTTGGAGGACCCCCATATGATGGCTTGAAGCCCCAAATGGTCAAAGAAATAAAAGTTCTTGAAAAGAAGAAATCATTATTTTAATGATAAAGTAAAGTGACAAAATCAAGAAGGATTATTTTAATAAAATAATGGAGAACTTTCTATTTATAGAAAGTGGTTAACCCTAAAATAAGGAAGTGACCTAGATATGGGTTAAGTGACCTAGAAGATGAAGAGTATAAATAAGAGGCTAGGGTATATTCTGAAGAATAGTTGTTGAAGCTCTCTTGAGCATGATTGAAGATCTATTCTGAGAGAGATGGTCTGGACAATCTCATGAGCGGATTAAAATATCAGCAAGTCTGAGGTCATGACACCAGAAGTCTTGGAAGTTCATAAACCCTAGTTTCTGAGGTATACGTGGGCTACTTTGATCCAGAGTGCGTGAATATGTGGGATGAATGAGGACAGGGCACGTACATTTTATGAGTTCTTGAAGATCTTTGTTTGAGCTGATGAAAGGCTCTTGGATGATGAAGCAAATTCCAGATATGCATTCTATGGGCTTAGATCTGCCATAGAAACTCTGGTATGGTTGCATTAATTGTCTTGATGGAAGTTGTTGTTTGTTGTGACATGAATGCTTGAGGCATTCTTGGTATGTCTGCTAAGATGTGGTATGTGTTGGTTGATGGAGTGATCAACACTCTTGTGACTTAGTATTGATATGATGACTACATTATACTTGTTGTTTGTACATGATTGAATAGCATTTATAGTATATTGTTGAGATGTATGAGCAACCTATTGAAGAGCTTGGATATGTTGTGACTGACTGTGGGTCAGAATGAATAGTGGAAGAAAAAAGAGAATGTGTTTGCAGGTTGCAGAGGATCTAAGAATGTGATGAAAGGGATAAACCCTAGTTTCTCAGCGGTATATGCAAGTTGTAGTATAGACTCGCAGCGTACATACACGGGTTGTACTACTGGTAGGGCACTTGGATACAAAGAAGAAGCTACATATGCTTAAGAAAGAACCTCAAAGAAGCATGAGGTAAGTCCATCACAGAAGGAAGAAAATGTTGCAAAACAACCATCTACACAAGGCAAAGAAAATTCCAAAAGAACAAATCAAGGAAGACATCAAGAAGCTATCCTTGGGACACCAAAATGAAGGTATGAAAGTATTTTTCATGGGCATTGTTATTCATGTAATGAATATGGTCACAAATATTTTGAATGTAGAGATTATGAAAGGGGATACAATGGAAGATTGTATAACACCATAAGGTGTTGGAGATGTGATCAGGTAGGACACATTGTTCTTCACTGCAACACCATGAGATGCTACAACTGTAGTGGATTTGGCCACAAATCCTAGCATTGTTGGAATAGAAGAAGAAATTCCATGATGAGGACTTCACATAGCATGGCTAGAAGAAGGAATGAAGTAATAAAGGGAGACATATTTGAAAAGATCAATGCTCAGAGCTCAAGTTATGAGGAGCAAGGACATCTACAGAAGTGGGTGAAGAAGACAGAGCAACCAAATTAGAATGAAAGATTGAAAGGGAGTTCAAGTGTTTTATCCACAAAGTCATACGTGGGTGATAGTGGTATTAGTCACGTACATATGCAGGCTGACCTTGAATAGTTCACGTAATAGCAGACCGTGAAGTCCTCATCATGGAATTTCACATGTTGGCATATGGTGGATACATTCCATGGATGATATCTGTTGACATACATGATTATTCACATGAATGTTGTGCATGATGTACTTGGTTGATATCTTGTTCATAATTCTCTATTTTCATTATTGACATATCTTTTGTTTCATGATGTATGGAATGGCACAAGTTTGATGCATGAACAGGTCCAAGGATTGTCATAGAGAGAGTGGTTGATCTATGATCTGGTTGAAAATAGGGGGAGTCATTCTTCTTATGATTCTAGGAGGAAATACTTATTAGATGCATACCTAGAAAAGAGCTCTATACTTGAGGAAAGAACACAGAGGCATAATTCCATGGGGAGTGATGGTCATAGAGGGAGCATGATCAATGTATTTTCAGCATTACATCAGATTGATATCCCTTTTTCAAAAGAGGAGAGATTATTTAGTGGAAACAAGATAGGGGGAGAAATCCCAAGAAGAGTTCAAGCAAGGGGAGAAGCCCCAGGAGGAAAATGGCCCTTTTCCATTGATGTCAAAGGGGGAGAGATAGTCACATTGATGTGATTGATGTTTATTAGACATAGTCTAATGAGAAGAGATAGTCACATTGTTATGGGAGAGATAGTCACATGGTTGTGATTGATGACTATTGATGTAGAGCATGCCTTCTCTACATGTTAACATCAATGATTGGTGTTGACATCAATGTTGGTATTGATGCCAATGGTTTGATTATTTTGATGTCAAGTGATTGAGTGATTAATTGATGTCAAGTGGTTGATTGATGTCAATGGATTGATTGATTGATAAGCTTGATTGATTGATGATTGATGAACAATGTATATGTATTATCCTTGATGAGAATGAGATGTCAAGTGGAAACCAATTGATGAATATGGATCAAGATTCATAGATGAATATATATCAATGAGTTGTCATCGATACATGATGAAGATGGATTCTTTGATATACTATGCATAGTTTGATGAATTATTTTTTTCTTGTCATGATTAATAAGAAGTACAAAAGGATTAACTCCAAAGTGGTCCCCTTATGGTGAAATCCCTCATGGGAAGACGCTTTGTGGTTGATTGTTTGGTTGATATAACCCATGCTTGTATGTAGAATAATGAGATGAAGATCAATGACTTTGTTGGTGAAACTATCCTAGATAGATAGTGCTTGTCATACCATTTCCTGTGGTATGTGGAATGTCACATAACTCCTCACAGTTTGAGAGTTATGACCTTATGAAGTTGGAGGACCACCATATGATGGCTTGAAGCCCCAAATGGTCAAAGAAGTCAAAGTGCTTGAAAATAAGAAATCATTATTTTAATGATAAATTAAAGTGACAAAATCAAGAAGGATTATTTTAATAAAATAATGGAGAACTTTCTATTTATAGAAAGTGGTTAACCCTAAAATAAGGAAGTGGCCTAGATATGGGTTAAGTGACCTAGAAGATGAAGAGTATAAATAAGAGGCTAGGGTCTCTTGTGAAGAATAGTTGTTGAAGATATATTGAGCATGATTAAGGATCTATTCTGAGAGAGAGATGGTCTGGATGATCTCATGAGCGTATTGAAATATCGGCAAGTCTGAGGTCATGACGGTAAAAGTATCGGAAGTTTAGAGATCCTAGTTTTTGAGGTATAGGCGGGTTGCTTTGATCCAGAGCACGTACATACACGGGCTGAATGAGGTGAGGGTGCGTACAGTTGATGGTGTCTTGAACATATATGTTTGAGCTGATGACATGCTCTTGGATGATGAAGCAGGTCCCATATATGCATTCTATGGGCTCAGATCTGCCATAGAAACTCTGTTATGGTTGCATTATTTGTCTTGATGGAAGTTCTTGTTTGTTGTGAGGTGAATGCTTGAGGCATTCTTGGTATGGTTATTGAGATGTGGTATGTGTTAGTTGATGGAGTGATCAACACTCTTGTGACTCATTAATGATATGATGGCTACAGTATACTTGTTGTCTATATATGATTGAATAGCATACATAGTGTATGGTTGAGATGTATGAGAAAGATATTGAAGAGATTGGATGTGTTGTGACTGACTATGGGTTAGACTGAACAATGGGAGACATAAGAGAATGTGTTTGCAGGTTGCAGAGGATCTGAGCATGTGATGAAAAGGATAAACCCTAGTTTCTCAGAGGTATACACAAGTTGTAGTATAGACTGGTAGCGTGCATATGTAGGTTTTACTACTGGTAGGGCACATACATACGTGTGCTTAACTACCAACAGGTCACGTACCTGTGACAGATTGATATATGTGGAGGATTTTTGCCTCATCTCAGTTGGTTCTAAGGATGTAAGTTGAGTCTTGCATATAGAGTTGGTGCTCTTGTAGAGTTGTGCTCTACTCAGTTTTTGTTGAAAACCCCAAGGATTGTAGTCCGTAATAAAAAGAAAATTGTACGTACATATTGTGTTCTTTGTGTTCCTTCTGGTGATGAATTGTTGATGATATATTGATGTTATATGTTGCTGACATATTCTCACATCTAATTGGTTATAAATGATAGCAATGAGTAATGAGTAAAATTTGAATGCTAACTAATGATTTTTGTGTAAGAGGGAAGTTTTGGGAAAGTTTTGGGAAAAAGAGCCCCACACTCATTCACCCCCCGCTCTAAGTGTGGAAGGTGTGTCCAACAACTCTACCTTACCTCTGTCTTAAAAGTCTGGTTAAAAATGTTATTAAAGAAAAGAATGAAACTTTCTACTATGTGTGTGCATTTAAGAAATTGAATCATTTATTGTTCATGAAATAATAGAGTGTTAGCTAACAATAAGTGTTTTTGTCAACACTCGAGCAGTCAGTAAATCATGAGAAAACCTCATGAATAAAGGATGGTGACATGTCATGAAGTGGGATATGTCTCCCACAATAGAGATGAAGAATCTGACGAAAGGAGGGTGGTGGAAACCCCTCTAGATCTGGCCAAAACTATAAGGATCCTCAAGGCTGAACTACAGAGTTTCAAGGCTGACAACGAGAGATTGATAAAGGTGCAAGAAAAACAAATAGAAATTAGTTCATTCTTGTTGTAGAGCTTGTTCGACATATAGAGGTAACTACAACATGAACCCACAGCGAGTCATGTGGACCAACGACATAAGAAGAGAAGTAAAAGTCCACCCGAGATTCGAAAACATGAATCCATAAATGACCACACTGGGAGAAGCACCTCGAAGAAGGCCCAACCTATAGGTAGGGGACACTAATCGGTAGATTCCTCTAGAAAGGAAGTTGGCAATTCTGAAGGATCTTCCAGTAGCAGAGAAAGATCACATTCTCAAGGGAAAGGAAATAAGCAAAAGCATTCCAAAAATCATGATCCTGAAGAATTCTAGAAATCCAAACCACCCTCTTTCGATGGAGAGATTAGGAAGGGAGAAGAGGATGAATTTTGGTTGCTTGGTTTAAATAAATACTTAAGAGTCCATGACTACTCTGAAAACTTCAAGACTCGAATAACCATCTTTAACCTAAATGGAAAGGATTCCATTTGGTGGGAAGACTTTAGTAATGTAAAAGGAGTCCATGAGAAGGACTTTTCATGGAAACAGTTTGAGAAATACTTCAAGAAGCAATATCTGTCAGAGAAATACATGGATGGGAAGACTAAGGAATTCTATGAACTCACACTGGGGTAGCTCACCATTTATGAATTTGTCAATAAGTTCCTTTAACTACTGAGGTATGTACCCTACATAAAAGATGAAAAAGTAAAAATGCAGTGGTTCATTAGTGGTTTACCTCAAAACTACTAGGACGGGATTGAGTTCAATGAACCAAAGACCTTAGAAGAAACTATATGGAAGGTGAGGTACTGTTATGAACAGTTTGGGAGTGAGACAAGACCTCACAAGGACTACAAGAAGAGGATTAGTTTGGGATTCCAGAAGAAGGGGTTTAAATCCTCAATATTTTTGAACTATGGAAAAGATTCTAGAAGGAGCCTTCCTACTAGAAGTGTATATCAACAAAATTTCCCCTCTGAAAGTGGAAATAAACCTTTTAAGAGTGTCCTAGAAAATACCGATAACCTAAAGAAGGAACCCTTAAAATGTTGGGGTTGTGGAGAAGATCATCGATTGAGGGCCTGCCCACACAGACAACAGAACAATAAGAGAATCTGAAATATCCAAGAAGCTATCATCGTCAATGATGTGGCTAGGAGAATTCCATGAATCTATGGAGCCTTGGACAATAATCAAGTTGACCACCAAGCTTCATTAGTGGAGCTAGAAGGTATGATAACCAACCATCTAGTTGCTATTTTAATTGACACATGTTATAATTTGAGTTATGTGGCCCCTCAGACTATTGATAAGTGTAAACTGCAACCAATTAGACATGTTAAACCATGGCTGGTGTGATTAGCCACTGGGACCAAAAGAAAGGTGGTAGAGGTCATACCAGCCTGACAATTCATCATGGGTGGATTTCCCACCCGAGCGACCCTTAACATACTTCCCCTGGGATCTTATGACTTGTTGATTGGTATGAATTGGTTGGTTGCTTATAAAACTAAATTGGACTGCTATCATAAAAATTTAGAAGGTGTAAATGAAGAAGGGAGAAAAATGACCCTCTAAGGGATTCAGAAGCATGTCTCAGTGAGAGAAATATCAGCCCTTCAAATGAAAAAGTATTGCAGAAAGGGGTGTTCCTTATATGCCACACAAGTACTGAAATTTGTTGAGAATGAAAAACCAAACCTAGAGGACCACCCCATATTAAGAGAATACAAGGAAGTGTTCCTAGAAGAGGTACCAGGTCTAACTCCGAGAAGAGATATTGACTTCTCGATATAACTTATACCAAGAGTGGTACTAGTATTTAGAACGCCATATAGAATGAGAACACCAGAGTTGGTTGATATCAAGCTATAGCTAAAGGAGATGATGGACAAAGGCTACATCTGACCCAGTGTATCTCTGTGGGGAGCACCCATCTTGTTTGTGAAAAAGAAAGATGGCACACTCCGACTGTGCATAGATTACAGACAACTCAATAAGAAAACCATAAAGAACAAGTACCCCTTACCAAGAATCGATGACCTGTTCGACCAATTGGGAGGTGCTTCCATATTCTCAAAGATCGACTTAAGGTCTGGCTACCATCAATTCTGGATTAAGGATGAAGACATCCACAAAATAGCCTTCAGGACGAGGTATGGTCACTATGAATTCGTGGTGGTGTTGTTTGGGTTAACCAATGCCCCTACCACTTTTTTGTGCTTGATGAATAATGTAATCAACAAATTTTTGGGCAAATTTGTATTGGTTTTCATTGATGATATCCTAATCTACTCCAAGAATAGGGAGGAGCATGAAGAACATCTTAGACTTGTACTTCAAGTACTAAGAGAGTATCAGCTCTACACTAAGTTTAGCAAGTGTGACTTCTTTCAGAAGCAAGTCCATTGCCTAGGCCATGTCATTTCTAAGGAAGGGGTGGTAGTGGAAAACGATAAGATGAGGTCTATTATGGAATGGCCTACCCCAAAGGATGTATCAGATATCAGATCCTCCATGGGCTTAGAAGGATACTATATAAGGTTCATAAAATGGTTTTCCATGATTGGTTGTCCAATCACTACCCTTCAGAAAAAGGGGATCAAATTCATTTGGACATCAAAATGTGAAGAAATATTTCAGGAACCGAAATACCTCCTGACCTGCACCCATGCTAAAGATTGCAGACCAGGATAATGATTTCCTCGTGTGTACAGATGCCTGTAAGGAAAGACTCGAAGGAGTCCTTATGCAAGAGGGAGGTGTAATTTTCTACACATCCCAGAAATTAAATGAGCATTAGATCAATTGTGTGACCCATGACTTAGAGTTGGTTGCCATAGTACATGGCTTAAAAATGTGGAGGGACTACCTCCTGGGAAGGAGATTTATGCTTATGACAGACCATTGTGGGTTGAGGCACCTATTTGATCAATCGAAAATCAATGCCAAGCAAGCTAGGTGGATGGCCCTCCTAAGTGAATTCGATTTCAAAATCAAGTACATAAAAGGAAAGGAAAATAGGGTGGTTGATGCCCTTAGCAAAAGTATAAAAATGATTCATCTAGTAGCAGTAAGAACCTATGAAACGGATGTCATGGAAAGAGTCAGAAATTCATAAGAGACAGATGTATTCTTCAATACAGTGACTTCATACCTAAGGCAACAACCTACAGGGATAAAGTATGAAGGCTAGCAGGTGCTCGAAGAAGGGTTACTAACTTACAGAAACAAATTGTATATTCCAATTGTCACGACTTGAAGAGGTTCATAATGGACGAACTACAAAAGAGACCATATACTGGTCACCCAGGATATCAAAAGATGATCATGGCCACTTGGAAAAAATTCTATTAGCCTGGATTGAAGAAATACATAGCTAACTATCTAGCTAAGTGCCTAGAATGCTAACACGTTAGGGCAGAACACTGACATCCAACAGGATTGTTACAGCCCCTATCAATCCCAGAATGGAAATGGGAAACCATATCCATGTATTTAATCACCAGATTACCAAAGTCGACCAAGAAAAAATGATTCCATCATGGTCGTAGTGGACAAACTGAGTAAGCCTGCCCATTTCGTCCATGTCAAATCAACCTACAAAGCCATAGATATTGCCAACATATTCATGAAGGAGATATTTAGACTGCACGACATGCCCAAAGAAATTGTACCTGATCAGGATACCAAATTCACTTCAAGCTTTTGGAAATCCCTAATGGTTGGTTTTGAGACAAAATTGTTGTTCAACACAGCTTATCACCCACAAATTGATGGACAAACAGAAAGAGTGAACCAAATAGTAGAATACATGCTAAGGATGCATGTAATGCATCATCCTAGGAAGTGGGAAGACTACCTACCATTGGTAGAGTTTGCCTCCAATAACGATTATCAGGAATCCTTGAAGATCATCCCTTTTGAATCCCTCTATGGTAGACAGTGAAAGATTCAAATCAACTGGAATAACCCAGTGGACAGAATTACAATCAGACCTAACATGCTAAAAGAAATGGAACAACAAGTAATTTAGATAAAGAAAAATTTGAATATTTCTCAGGATAGACAAAAACGTTATGTCGACAAGAAAAGAACTCCCTTAGATTTCAAGACTGGAGACCAGGTCTATCTCAGAGTTAGACCCAAGAAGAGTTCACTGAGAATGGGAGCTCGTGCCAAATTGGCACCTCGATATTGTGGACCCTTTGAAGTCTTAGATAGAGTGGGACCTATAGCCTATAGGCTATCACTTCCTCTCACTGTAAAGGCACATAATGTTTTTCATGTTCCATTATTGAAGAAATATGTACATGATGCTAATGATATAATTGATTGGTCTGTGATCTAGCTGGAGATGGAGGGAAAATTCCTGCTAGAACCCCAATTCATATTAGACAAGAAGGAAACCTCACCCATGAACCAAACCATTTCATAGGTCAAGGTGCAGTGGAAACACTTTGTCCTAGATGAGGCTACGTGGGAAATGGAGGATGCCATGAGACAGTCATATCCAATTTTGTTTACTCCTGTACATGCATGTCATGTTGACAGATAGAACATTGAGGATGATGTTCCTTTAAGGGGGAGGGAATTGTAACACCTTGTTTCCCCCAGTCTATAAAAATAACTATATTGGCCAAGGAACTATAGAAAACCTAAAAGTGTGAATGTTTGATTCGATGGACCTTTGTATAAAAGGGTCGATGAATGTAAATTTTGTTATTTTAATAGAAAATGGTTACATGTTGCATGACTGTTGAAAGAGGGGATGTGCTAAGAGAAAACCATGAATTCTTTGAAAGGTGGTGGAGGGGACCCAGAATGGTTGCGTTAACCTCCACCGAACCAGTACCATGTTGGAATTAATTTCTCAGATCAGAACAACCTTCTGACCCAGGAATGAATTGCAGTCAGGCTGGTAGGTGGGAAGACGTCCTTAAGAGTTAATGAGGGGATGGGTCAAACTTCCCATTCATAAGGCTTCCATACCTAACCATGGACTAGGAATTTGAGCCAGGCACAATCTTGTTGAGTAAGGAAAGAAAGGAAGTGTGGTGGGCAGAGGAAGACCTGCGGAAAAATGAAAAGATAAAAGCAGAAACTCTCAGGTTCGAGGAAGGAATGAAAGAGGAACAGTGAGTTTTGATCATAGAAAATAGAGATTGAGCTAGGGGAAGGAGAGTAACCTTCATCCTTATCTATTTCTATATTGGGAGAAGGAGAGTAACCTTCGTCCCTAACTTCCATTGAGCTGGAAGTAAGAGATTTAATCTCAAAGCATCATGGCTTAAGATCGGGGGTGGCCAGTGATAAATCCATTATGAGTGATTGAGACAATGGTTGGGTGGAACAAAGAACCCCTTTCAGCAATTGCATCATGCTCTATGGTTCTGATAAGTTTTTTCTATCCTTATGCTTTGAATTGTAAATAATGGATGCATGTGAGTATTTACATGTCTATAAAGGGTTCCTTCTCTGCATTAAATGATTAATTTATGGGTATGTATTTTCTCCCTTGAGAACTTATATTTCTACTTGATTTCCCATAGGCCCCAATTTAATCACTTGAAGACGCTTTCCCCATAAATTTACATCACCGTTTCATAGTTGGAGCAAGCCTCTCGCCATATCTATCAATTTGGTAACCTCACAAGTTACTTTGCCTTGATTTAGATCTTAAAGATCTGCGATTTGGAAAGGTGTTCCCTTCAGACCAGTAGTCTAGGAGACTCTGAACTTGAACCTATTTCCTTAACCAAAAACCAGACTAAGAGAGGGAATCATATCCCAAGAGTTATATGAAGATCCACATGACCTGGGTCTAGGAACCTTGGATATCAAGGCTTTGAGATGTCAAATTGCATGATAGTCAAGTTGAACCCTGCAATTTCTATGAACCGTCGATCTATGAATGAATATAGAGGGTGTGGAATCATTGCAGAGAATGAAGGTTAAAATAGTGGATGCACTAGCTCGCAGCCCACAATTCACCCTCATCATTGATATCGATATGATGGAAGATAAACGATCCTGGTTAGACTCTACTCGAGCGAGCACTTTCCAGATTGCGGAGGTCAAAATCTCTTCTAAAGAGCACGCATGTTGGGGCCCCACAATTTCTGTGAACTGTCGATCGTCATTGACCTTCAATCTGAGTTTGACGCAATCCCTGAAACTCAAGGAGTGTGTGGGAAAGAAAAATATTCAAGGGGATCAAGCTCAGAAGAGATAGCGAGAGAGGAGACACTAGACGAGGGTGTAATCTCAGAAGGAGGTGCATGAACCAAAAAGGGAGTGCAAAGAACACAACCTGAAGAACCAGAATGCAATCTTGATGCTGAGAAAGAATCTAATAAACCTCGTACGGTCTCTATGACAGAGAGAGTCTCTCTGAGAGACGACGTAAATTTCCTAGTGATATCATGGCTTGGCATGGGGGTGGCCAGAGTGCTAAGAATGAATGCCTCTGAGCCTATGGTTGGGTGTAAAGGCACACACCCATAGTTATTTAGTTGGATGTAACCTCTAATAGATAATTATTCTCATATCCTATGTAATTCAGTTGTAACTATGTAATAAAGTTGGATATCCTATGAAGGACTCAGGGATATGCATGTGTGTTTAATGATTATACTGTAGATCTGTTTATTCTTTCTTAAATTGTGTATTTAAGTAAGTATGGAATTGTCTGATTTGTATACGTAAATGGCCAAGCGTTGTGGTGGATTAAGTTAAAATAAGTGGATTGTGAGTTCTTCGATCTTGGCCACAGTTTTCACGAGTGCACGTAGACACTCCCAGTTGCCAAGAGTCTCTAGGAGGACAGAGCCTATTAAGCTCAGGAGAGGTAGTGTTGATATGCACAGAGTCTCTATGAGGCGGGAAGAGGTCAAGAACCTCTTAAGTCCTAGAGTTGAGGAATGAACGTAAGGGGTGCGTGGAAGAATTCTTCCAAGAATCACGTTCAAGAGAAAGAGTGCAAAGCTCTTGAGCCTTTCAGAGCCAACAAAACTCGAGAAGAATAGCGAGAATCAAGTATCAAAAGGGAATATCCTTTCGATTGGAAGATGAACAGATAAGATCCATTCGGGAGGGTCCAAGGTCTGTCACAACCATTAGATTTGAAGAAGGAGTGCATGCGTTAATGCCTCGACTCCTTCAGTCTTCACAAGTTTGACGAATGTAGCTAATCATAGTGAAGGGGACGAATCCTCTTAAGTCCGAAACTCGAAGTCATGATGTGATCTGGACCATATATCTAAGGATCTATTGGGACCCACCTTGACCGTCGGATTTGTGAGTTCAGAGTTCGCGTGACGGGAGAATTGCACGTTGGTGCGACTAAAACTCCGAAACTCGAAGTCGTGATGTGACCTAGACTATTGGATCAAGGAAATTTATGGACCATCGATCTGACATGAGAGGATTTCGGGTATCGAGAATTGGGGAAAAGAGGCAAGAAATCTTCCCACTTCATGAAACGTGAAATCCCAAAACATGAAGTCCCGATTTGCGAAGAATTGAGCTATATTTTGAGTTTGCAAAGTGAGAAGTCCTGAAATGTTCAAAAGTGGGCCCCAGGTCATAGCTGGAGGGTACATCAGTGGAGAATAAGAGAAAGATCTAGCGCTTTCTAGGATCTAGTTTAGAATTCAGGAAGTCGGGAGAGTCAGGTGACTCATAGTAGAATATCCTAAGTCGCGAAGTCGTGAAGCCTTTTGATTCAGCATGTGGTCACAGCCTGAGGTCATATGAAAGAAGGGGCTAGCATGAAGAGCTAGTGCCTATTTTTCAAATCCTTCAAAGGGCCCAGGAAAGAGCTCGCGGGTTTGGAAGAACCTGCAATGAGAAGAACGGGAAACCTAGAGAGAGTTAAGGAAAGCAGAATTTTTATGCCCCACCCCTTAAAAGAGCACTTAGCGGTCGGGTGTGTTACATCAAACTTAAGAGGAAATTTCGGAAAATATGAAAGTTCGTTTTTTCATTTCCCAATGAATTTATTGATCCTTAACTACATTCAAAGGATTCTTATACACAGATTTTAGTTTCCTACCGGGATGGTATGCAGTTTTCCATGGAGGAAAACAGACTTTTCTCATGGAAAACTATTGTTAATTCATTGGGGAAAGACTTTACTATTCTATTAATGCTCATTGATTTCCTAATAAGTCAACTTTCCAACCCTTATTCAATGACAACAAAACTTGAAATATTGTACAAGAAAATGATAAAACAACCATTTCCAACAAGTGTTGAATGGAATGATATGCTTAGGTTTAAGCATGTTCCCTTGAAACTTCAACATGAAATGGTTATAAAAACTAGAGAATGGAGTGAAGAAACAATAAAATCATCACCAAATCTCACATAAGCAAGTAATGAAGGTTAAATTCAAACAGAAGTGACCCAAAAACGAAAGAAAAATATTATTAGAGAACTGACAGATGACAATCCTCCTCCTATCAAGAAAAGTGAAGTCAGTCCAAAGATGAAGAACAAAATGTAGTTATTAATTAATTTGATTTAAATTTATAGTTTAAAGTTAGTTATTTTTTATAGTTATGTAAAATACTCATAAAAGTATCTTTTGAAGACTCGAAAAGGGTCATAATTTTCTAGAAATTCATATATTTCTTTCCAAGAACTTGTTGTGATGACATTATCTGGTTCTTCTGGTGTTTTGACAACATTTTATTAATGGTTTCAAAGAATATTTGGCATTGATTCATGCTTTCATTATGTTGTGTTTGTGTTTTATTGTTGTTGATTTGTTTAGATTTTGTTGATTTGTCTATTTATTTATAACAACATGAATTTGTTTCAGTGGTTTGACATGATCTATCCTTGAAGCTTATTCATTATCTAGTTGATGGTTTTCTAGTTTAACATACAAGGTTATTATGATATTATCAATCTTTAACGATTTCAATGAATAATATTTGTTAACCAAAATACATCAAGTATTTATTATTATTTATGGATGTCGATGTTGTTCATGGAATTATAATGTAATGGATCTAGTTTAACTTCTTATTTATTTATTTAATGCGATTACTTTATTTCTTAAGAACATGTTTATTTTTAAATCAAAGTAATTTGATTCTAGTCTATCTCATATTTAATATGTTTTTCACTGAGAACTCTTCTTATTTAAATATAGTTCGACAAGAATTGGATAAAGTTGCCTTGTTTTAGAATCATTGATCTATGCTATTAGGATCGATAATGGTTTGATGCCTACCTATCTTTCTTCTAATTAATTTGAATCACAAAGGGTTACCCCCTCTGGCTTATGGATTCTTCCAAGAAATCTTAAAGCAGGAGAAGCTTCTCCTAAGCCTCATAGGGTGCCTTGGCATTGTTCCCTCACTAGAAACAACNTTTTGCATTGTTAGGTACTCGCGGGCTATTTTGGGCTAGCCCGCGGATACCCGCGTGCAGTAAGAGGACAGCAAGCGGTTGCCCGCGCCCAATGAGAAGTTAGGGCGCGGGTTGTTTGTTTTAAGTGGTTTTTTGAGGAAATATTCAGCATGGCTTTGGCTAGGAAGAGGCATGAGTTGGCCTTATGCCAGGTAAACCTGTATGGTGCATTTTAGGGTTATAACACTCAGGGATATGCATGTGTGTTTAATGATTATACTATAGATCTGTTTATTATTTCTTAAATTGTGTATTTAAGTAAGTATGGAATTTTCTTATTTGTATACGTAAATGGCCAAGCCCTGTGGTGGATTAAGTTAAAATAAGTGGATTGTGAGTTCTTCGACCTTGGCCATGGTTTTCACAAGTGCACGTAGACACTCCCAGTTGCCAAGAGTCTCTAGGAGGACAGAGCCTATTAAGATTAGGAGAGGTAGTGCTAATATGCACAGAGTCTCTATGAGGCGGGAAGAGGTCAAGAACCTCTTAATTCCTCGAGTTGAGGAATGAATGTAAGGGGTGCACGGAAGAATTCTTACAAGAATTACATTCAAGAGAAAGAGTGAAAATCTCTTAAGCCTTTCGAAGCCAACAAAACTCGGGAAGATTAGCGAGAATCAAGTATCAAAAGGGAATATCCTTTCGATTGGAAGATGACTGGACAAGATCTGTTTGGGAGGGTCCAAGGTCTATCACAACCGTTAGATTTGAAGAAGGAGCGCAGGCATTAATGCCTTGGCTCCTTCAGTCTTCACAAGTTTGACGAATGTTGCTAATCATAGTGAAGGAGATGGATCATCTTAAGTTCAAAACTTGAAGTCGTGATGCGATCTGGACCGTATATCTAAGGATCTATTGGGACCCACCTTGACCGTCGGATCTATGAGTTCAAAGTTCGCGTGACGATAGAATCGCATGTTGGTGAGACTAAAACTCTGAAACCCAAAGTCGCAATGTGACCTAGACTGTTGGATCAAGGAAATTCATGGACCGTCGATCTGACACAAGAGGATTTCGGGTATCAGGAATTGGGGAAAAGAGGCAAGAAATATTCCCACTTCATGAAACGTGAAATCTCAAAACGCGAAGTCCTGATTTGCGAAGAGGTGGGTTATATTTTGAGTCTGCGAAGTGAGATGTCCCAAAATGTTCGAAAGTGGGCCCCAGGTCATAGTTGGAGGGTACATCAGTGGATAATAAGGGAAGAATCTAGCGCTTTCTAGGCTCTAGTTTAGAATTCGGGAAGTCGGGAGAGTCGGGTGACTCATAGAAGAATATCCTAAGTCGCGAAGTCACGAAGCACCTTTTGATTAGGCATGTGGTCACAGCCTAAGGTCATATGAAAGAAGGGGCTAGCATGAAGAGCTAGCGCCTATTTTTCAAATCCTTCAAAGGGCCCAGGAAAGAGCTCGCAGGTTTGGAAGAACTTGCAATGAGAAGAAAGGGAAACCTAGAGAGAGTTAAGGAAAGCATAATTTTTATGCCCCACCCCTTAAAAAAGCACTTAGCGGTCAGGTATGTTACATCAAACTTAAGAGGAAATTTAGGAAAATATGAAAGTTCATTTTTCCATTTCCCAATGAAGTTATTGATCCTTAACTACATTCAAAGGATTCTTATACAAATATTTTAGTTTCCTACCGGGATGATATGCATTTTTCCATGGAGGAAAACAGAGTTTTCTCAGGGAAAACTATTGTTAATTCATTGGGGAAAGACTTTACTATTCTATCAATGCTCATTGATTTCCTAATAAGTCAACCTTCCAACCCTTATTCAATGACAACAAAACTTGAAATATTGTACAAGAAAATGATAAAAAAACCATTTCCAGCAAGTGTTGAATGGAATGATATGCTTAGGTTTAAGCATGTTCCCTTGAAACTTCAACATGAAATGGTTATAAAAACTTGAGAACGGAGTGAAGAAACAATAAAATCATCACCAAATCTCACATAAACAAGTAATCAAGGTTAAAGTCAAACAGAAGTGACCCAAAAACGAAAGAAAAATATTATTAGAGAATCGACAGATGACAATCTTCCTCCTATCAAGAAAAGTGAAGTCAGTCCAAAGATGAAGAACAAAATGTAGTTATTAGTTAATTTGATTTAAATTTTTAGTTTAAAGTTAGCTATTTTTTATAGTTATGTAAAATACTTATAAAAGTATCTTTTGAAGACTCGGAAAGGGTCATAATTTTCTAGAAATTCATATATTGCTTTCCAAGAACTTGTTGTGATGACATTATCTGGTTCTTCTAGTGTTTTGACAACATTTTATTAATGGTTTCAAAGAATATTTGGCATTGATTCATGCTTTCATTATGTTGTGTTTGTGTTTTATTGTTGTTGATTTGTTTAGATTTTGTTGATTTATCTATTTATTTATTACAACATGAATTTGTTTCAGTGGTTTGACATGATCTATCCTTTAAGCTTATTCATTATCTAGTTGATGGTTTTCTAGTTTAACATACAAAGTTATTATGATATTATCAATCTTTAAAGATTTCAATGAATAATATTTGTTAACCTAAATACATCAAGTATTTATTATTATTTATGGATGTCGATGTTGTTCATGGAATTATAATGTAATGGATCTAGTTTAACTTCTTATTTATTTATTTAATGTGATTACTTTATTTATTAAGAACACGTTTATTTTTAAATCAAAGTAATTTGATTCTAGTTTATCTCATATTTAATATGTTTTTCACTCATAACTCTTTTTATTTAAATATAGTCCGACAAGAATTGGATAAAGCTTCCTTGTTTTAGAATCATTGATATGTGCTATTAGGATCGATAATGGTTTGATGTCTACCTATCTTTCTTCTAATTAATTTGAATCACAAAGGTTACCCCCTCTGGCTTATGGATTCTTCCAAGAAATCTTAAAGCAGGAGAAGCTTCTCCTAAGCCTCATAGGGTGCCTTGGCATTGTTCCCTCACTAGGAACAACTTGAGGAACAACAAAGTGAAAGAAAGAGACGATAATTCAAATTGCAAGTATTCATTAAGGGGCATTATGAAGGAGTAACTCCAATTTCTGATATTTGATAAATACATTGTAATATGTTAATGAAGTAGACTATGCATAAAAGTCTATGTATGAAGAAATGATGAGTACAAAAGAAAAAACGTTAGGGATGAGGATCTCATAGATTTATTAGAGAGACTATTGAAAATAGTTATGGAGATCATTAAACTAAATATATTATTATAGCAAATTGTTATGCTCTCATATTCTATAGAAAGAGATCCATTGTACAATAGAAACAAAAGTGTAATATATGGTTAAATAGAATTTTCCCTTGGAGGGTTTCTTAAGTGTAAACTTTTGCCATTGCTTATGTACGTGAATGATTTTATTACTTTGTATATCTAATTCTCGATAGGAACACCCCAACATTCTTATTTTTAGATGTCGTATTTAATGGTTGTTTTCACCCCAATTTCAAAAAGTGGTGCTCTAATAATATATTTCTTTTGTTCAAGGTAGTTTTCTTTAATTTTAAATATTTTTAGTTAAAAATTGTAAAAAAAAGTTAATTTTTTTTTTTCCTTTTTTACAATGTTTTTAACCTTTTTTCTTTTACCTTACTTTTTATTAATTTTTGATGTCGTACATTTTAAATAAAATTGAAAATGTTACTTTTTAAGACTTTTTAAACTTTACTTTTATGATATATTAAGATATAGTTAAATAGCAACAATTTTAAATATTTATAGAAAACCATATTTTTGTGTTAATTATAATGAAAATCATATATTTTTTCTTTTACCTTACTTTTTATTAATTTTTTATGTCGTACATTTTAAATAAAATTGAAAAGGTTACTTTTTAAGACTTTTAAAACTTTACTTTTATGATATATTAAGTTAAACATTTATAGAAAACCATATTTTTATGTGTTAATTATAATGAAAATCATATATTTTAGAAGTTTTTTTGGTTTAAAATAGTATGAGAGATAAATTATTTTTATGGTCAAAAATCTAAAAGAGATAGAGAGAAGCAAAAACATACTTTTTACATATTTTTTTTTATAGATTTTATCTATAAAATGGCAATATTTAATGTTTTTTCTTTGAAGTAATGATTCACATAAAAACAAAATCTAATAGTAAACCAAAACCAAATAAAATGGAAAAAAACATATTAGAAGGATCAATCTTGAAACATTAATATATAGATATTTATTATTAATGTAAAATCTGCATATCTAAAATACTACAAATATATCTCATCAATAATATGTCAAATTGAACATTTTCTTCAGGGGCACCTTAAAACTAATAACTAATATATAATATGTTAAATTCATCATTTTCAATAAACATGTCTTCTCTTTCAGGAGCTTGAATTTCTTATTGGACATCATTTCACACTTCAATTTGATTTTCTATGTCTGTAAGGCGTTCAAATTGATCCTTTCCAAACAACTCTTTTAAAGGCAGTTGAGGCTCTTTTGACATTTTTTCTACATGAAATGAACTAAAATATTATGTCTTCACACCCACTTCTTGCATTTTGCTTGAAAGATATTTAAAAGGATTAATTATCTACTTAATATAATCACATTGCATTCCTTCATATTCAATAGATAGGAAACATCATGTGGTAGGATGGGAGGGTAGGAAATGATCCACATCATCCATCCACCTTGGCACCAAATGAAAAGAAAGGAGGGATGTCAATTCTATGAACCATCCCCTTCCCACCTAGTCCCTCAAGCCACAATCTTCATCGCCCATTGCCATCATAGGAAAATAGGAAATAAAGGATACAAAGAAATCACGCATATTCATCCTACAAGAAATCAACCATTGTGTTAGTATAATGCTCACTACCTCTATAGTCATTCCCATTAGCATAAGGATTAACAATTTTCTATTTATATTGGTGATAGTACAATAGAATGAAAAATAAAAATTGCATTATACTAAAACATCAACATTGTAGATGTGATTCATTTGAGTAGTAAGTTGTTTTAGTAACACAATGCATATTATGTTTAACACTAAAAAATGAAATAATTGGATACATGTTGGTCCAAATTGGATCATAATATAATTCATCATCTATCTTGGTGCTTTCAGGGTGGAAAGAATTGGTTGAATCAGCTTGCATGAACATTTTAGCAACTAGTCCCAATTTGCAAAATTGGGTCTGAAACCTACCGGAGCCATTTGAGGAATTAAACAACATTTTTTTGGTCAAAAAACTACTTGGAACTCACCTTAAAATGTTACACACTGTAATCCAGATTTGATCATTATATTATTTGTCATCTATCTCTATTTTCGCATAGTGGGAAAAATTGGACGATTCATCTTGTAGGGTCATTTTAGTGGCAAGTCTCAATTTGGTAAATTGGGGTTTGGAAAATTTTGGATCCATTTTGAGGCATTAAATTAATCGTTTTATGGTTTTGGTGTTTGGAAATTGTGCACACCCCCTTGGTGGTGTTCTACACTCTGAGACCTTTCCAATGGTGCAAATTGTGTCTCAATCAGAGTTTGTATGGAAATGTTATGCCTCCCACAAGTTGACATATCATGTTGACCAACATGGTACAAGAAGATGCCATGTCATCCCCCATTATTCATACATATGAAGTTAGAAATGTGAGGAATTTCAAGAATATTGTAGAAGTTTCAAAACCCTACCACAATTCAAGGTTGAACAAGTAGAAAACCTACCCCCAGATGGTTGTCAGGTTATGTTAGATATTGGGCCACTAGGAGGAGAAGTGGTTCCATTCTATGTTATTGTATTTTGTTCTATAGTAGAGATGAACAACTGGTACTGGGAAATTATAGAGCATAAAAAAGGGGGCTAATGTTCAGTAATATCCTAATAGGATAAAGGTCTCAGGTAACTCCATAGAGAGTGCATTCTCCTTTGTACTAAAATTATTTCCATACCAAATAAAAGAGATCATAGAAACCTCACCTTGTAGTTGTGTTTTCTCCATAAAAAAGGAGGAGGGAGATTCTATATCATTCTTTCATGTCACTGTGTCATGGGACACTCCATAGTGAGTGCCCATTCCTTTGTATTTTCGTTTTGATAACTAAAACAAAGAGAGAAGAGGATTGGCCTCACCTTCAAGATAGGTTTTACCTCGTATTATGTTTCTTGGGGTTAATCCCGCGTCTATTTGTGTGGATGGTATTTTTTTCATTTTATTATTCTTGTATTTTTGTATTTCATTTATTTTCTATAAAAATAGAGCAATAAGATAGAGATAACAAATATGAGATATAAGGAAATAAACCTGCATGATAAATATTTCAACATATTATAAGATCTATTGTGATGAAACATTCTAGTGGAATATTCAAGTTAGTTTATAGATTATATATGTATCATAGAGTTTTTTTTTGGAGTATTTGTGTAAATTCATAGGATTTAGGAATTGGCTTAAGAAAAAGGTCGCACAACCCTAGCCATGGTGAATGAGTTTGTTCACAACAACCCTTGAAATCTACTAGAAAAGATAGTTTCTAGGCTAAAAGAGAAATTCATTAATATATCTCGCAATATGGCCCTCATCATGTTTGCTCTAACATACAATCTTAGATCATTCAAGGAGGTTGGAAACTCTAACTCAAACATCGAGTTAGAGGGAAAACTGGGAGATAATGAAAACCCAAAAAAGGAATCAAGAAAAGATCTTGAGAAAGAGCATCCAAGTTTCAGTTCCATTACCCCATCATTGTATTTATTCAAAATGGAAGTGAAAGTGGATACCAAACCATACCAAGGTGAGATCAATGTAGTATATTTGAATCATTGGTTGCAACAATTAGAAGTTTATTTCAGTGTTCACAATATAGATGAGAAGCAAAATATTGTTTTTCGCAACTAAAATTAGAGGGACATGCATTAACTTGTGGGAAGCCACACAAAGACAATTAGGCTAGAGGGTGATCTATGAGTAATTAAGTGAGAGGATTTCAAAACCCTCATTAAGTCCCAATTCTACTCTATAGAGAATATAGAGGACCAATGGATCCATTGGCATTACATCAGGAGAAGGAAAGGGAAGAGCATTCAGGAGTACACCATCAAAGTTAGAAACATGGTTATCATGTTGGGTTTCTCTCCCAAGAACCTAGATGTACTCCTCAAGTATTTGGGGGGTCTACATAGTCATTTTTGAAATCAAGTGATGCTCTTCAATCCTACAACAATTGATGAGGCATATGTGCAATAACAATATCTATAAAATATAGGCCACAATAAAATACAGTCAAGTGGTTCTAAACAAAAAGAGAACCAAGACGCTTCCAAGGAGGGGAAGAAGAATTGGAAATGAAGAGACAAGAATATGACAACCACTTCACATCAATGAAAAGATATAAGTAACCACTGTAACCATTGCAATATCGATGGTCGCACTGAATAAAAGTGTTGGAAACTACATCCACAGATGAACCCGAACAATCGTAAGAAGGATTCCAAGAAGAAGAACCTTCTAGCCACAGATTCAAGCATTAAGGTATAGAGTAGCTCAAATGTGGATGAGAATATTTCCTTCACATTAGTGTAGAAGGAGGTGAATCTATGTAGCCTTCATCACAATAAAGATAAGGAGATGATAAAACTATTCCAAATCAAGATATAGGTCAAGAAAACCAAGGTAGATGCTTTATTCAATTCCAATTCACCAATGAATCGCATAGAAACCAATCTAGTTTGTGAGCTTGGGTAAGAGTTTCATGATCATCCTATCCCATATCCATTGGGGTGGGTAAAAAAGGGTTGCATAGATCAAGTTCATGAAGTAGTGTAATATCAAATCAGTTGTAAGTGCATATTTTATTGATGAAGTTGAGTTAGATGTAGCACCCCTTGATGTGTGTGGAGTAGTGTTTAGAAGCCCCTACATGTATATGAGGGATGAAATTTTCATGAAGAAATAAAACCATTACTACTTTATCAAGGACGAGAATTATTTTGTCATAAAATGCACATAAAATTGAAGATATCAATCGTAAGTACCAACTGTTATCCACATTTTTGGTTATCAAGATGATATTATGATTATGTCATGATGATGGAAGATCAAACTCTTCATTAAGAACATTTTCCTGAAGAAGGTTACACTTGTCATTTTCTCAAAATCATATTTTGAAAATAGTT
>SNQJ01S0032105.1:136564-158287 GCA_010110895.2 Picea sitchensis
CATAATGATGATGTCATCTTATTACATGATTCCTTGATCACATGTATAGACTAGGTATTGAATATATTAATGCCTTTGCTGTGATTGGTTTGTGTTGTTGTGATTGGAACGACACAAGAGCATCAGAGCAGAGCAAGGAACAATAGATATTAAAGGAGAGCGTTCATAAGGTATGTCCACCATCCATTTCTCTGAGTTCATTCAATATCTAGATCTAAAGAAAGAGTAGTATTCTGTCACGTTTTGTTCCAGATCCAGGTGGATCTGGGGAGATTGGTCTGTGTCCGCACTCACAAATTTATCCATAAACACCAACCAATCCAAAAAGTTTATTAGTTTAAGTAAGAAGTATGTTTTGATTTTCTTACGAGAGAATTAACTAGGTGATCAATCAATAAGATAAAATGCATCCTAGAGGGATGTATTAAAGAGTTAAACAACAATTTTAGGAGTTGTTATAGACATACAAAGTATTTTTCTAGGATCCTAGAGGGATACCACCTAAGAGGGAAGTGAAGCACAAGATAAGTTCTTTTCTAACCCCCATTACCCAATATTAGGTTGTATAGACTGTTTTTTTCTAGAAGTATATGAAGTAAAGAAATAGTTGCAGCAGTTGTTGGATCAAGGAGTAATTCAACAAAGAACCTCACCTTTTGGGTCACATATTATCATAGTTCCCAATAAGGATGGGACTTGGAAGATGTGTATCAAATACAAATATTTGAAAAATATTACACTCAAGAATTGGTACCCTCCGCATAGGATTGGTGATTTTCTAAACCAGTCGCAACATGCCAAGTATGTCACCAAGTTGGATCTCAAATCAGGGTACTACTAGATACATGTCAAAGACGAAGACACCAAAAACACCACCTTCAAGATAAGGCAAGTTTTGTATAAATGGTTGGTCATGCCATTTGGTTTATGTAGTGTACTAGCTACATTTATGAGACTGATAAATGATGTATTGTGCCCATATTTAGTGTTGGAACCTGTGGTTCCATCGTAAACCTCACCTTGTTGGGTAAGTGGGTCAATCAATTCTTTGGGTCGATGACCGACTAAATTGATGGTTGATCATGCCCACTTAGGATCCCAGATCCACATTTTATGGACAGGTGAAACCAACTCCACCTAATATTGTTGGTTTAGTCCTTGACCAAAACATGTTTATAGATGATCCTTATGATCGATATATTATCATAGAGATATCTATGTATTCTCTCATGGATCATGCTCATGCTTCAGTGTAACAATGTCTTTAGAAACCACCAATGATCTCGAATTCATTCTCCTATACAGTAAATTTCTCTCCCAACATGGTATAAGAGTTGTTGGTTGTGATCTTATGTTTGCAGAGAAAAAAATGGCATTGAGATAGTGGTGAATCTCTAATATGATTTTGTCAAATAAGAAATGGGTTGTTAGGAAATGAATACTTATTTCCAATATACTTTACTCATCGTGGGTTATTGAGCCACAAAAACCCTCATTTGTTTGTTTGTTTTGGGTTATTCCCTCGACTAGATGAGATTTAGAAGTTGGATCGATTTTGTTTATTTCCCGACAAAAAATGTTCTTTGTGGGTTTTTTTGCTTCTATGGTTATCCAGCGTTCAATGGTTGGAAGACGTTTCATAATTTATAGTCTACTTACCCATCTCTCGACATGGATCACCATCATGTTATCAACTCGACTAGTGTACAGTTTAGAATAGGGTATCCAAGAGACCAATCACTCAATCGCCATTCATCAAGTGAAAAATAAAACCCTCAAATCATGAACCCAACTTGAAATGTTGTGAAATCAACATTGGCCAAAACGCACAAAATAAATTGAAGTTGTCAAATCGACTTGCTTATTAAATGAAGGATAATATTTCAACCTAGAATCAACTTTCCTTTCACTCGATGAACAAAATATTTGACCTTGATCAAGCAGTTTTCCCGACTCCACCGCAACTAGAATTGCTTCTTCAACTAGACGAATAGTGTGTGATCGACTCACAACAATAGTCGACTCAACCTTGGATTGAAACCCTTGTTGGAAAAATTTTAACAAGTAGTGTATGCTTGTCATTGATGGCAAGTACAACAGTGGAGATGGAAGGATAAGAAGGATAAAATCCCTTGGGGATTCGGACGTGAAAGCTCAGGAGGAACAACATTAAGGAAAATGCACGCAGCAAAGCTCAAGATACAGGAGTTTGCAGAGGAGAAGAAAGACAGAGATCCAGTGACCGTTGGATCCCATTCAAATTTCCCGAAAGGCCGATAGCCGTCAGATCTGCAGAAGCTGCGAGGGAGATAAGCCATCGGGAGATCGGAGTTCTCAAGGTCATGAGAACTGAGACATTGAAAGACTCGATATCCCGACATAATCGGGACCGTCCATATGGGAAGGACGTGTGGCAAAGATCAGAAAGATATCGCGAACTCGGGGGTTCACATGATAGAGGCCCAAGTATTGGGTGTTCAAAGTCGCGAGGGGGCAAAGTGATGAGAAGATAAGGACCGTCCATCTGGGAAGGACGCGTGGCAGAGATCGGAGAGGTCTCGCGAACTTGGGGGTTCGCAAGATAAAGGCCCAAGTATTGGGTGTTCAAAGTCGTGAGGCACGAGGACGCGAGGCGGCGAAGTGGCGAGAGATTTATAGCCGTCCATCTGGGGGGATAGGGAGCGAGAGATCGAGAGATCTCGCGAACTCGGGAGTTCACAGGTTGAGAGTCCAAACATTGGGTACTCCAAGTCGCGAGGTCACGAGGTAGTGAGAGAAGGACATCCATCAGATCCGGATCACAAGAGGACCATTGGATCTGCGCGGGGGATCACACGTGGCGAGAGATCGTCATCTCGCTGATCGGAAAGTCAAAGGAACGACGAGATACGAGATCGCGATTTAATCAAGGACCATTGGATCAAGAGGACGCGTGGCGAAAGATCAGAGCACCATAAAGCTCCATCTCAGAGCCTCGCCTATCATGACTTGGAGTGACGAGAACCTCCATCACAGGAATCACGAGATGTGAGATTGTGACAAGATCAGGACCGTCGGACTACCAAGAAGTGATCTAAACCGTTGATTCTTTGAATGGAGTATTGGAGTATCGGGGATCGGAATATTGAAATGCCAAAATCTCTTGACATCAAGAACTCCGAAATCGCGATATGCAATTTCACGATTTGATCACAGCCGTTGGATAAGAAGTGATCTGGACCGTTGATTTAACCTCTTATCGGAGTTTCGAGGATCAGGATTTGTAAGTGACAAAAACTCTGATCGCCAAGAGTGTCGGAATCGCGATGTGGGAAATTCCGATTGGATCTGAACCGTTGGATCAAGTATTGATCGGAGGGTCATTGTTCTCTCTCACAGTTAACTACTGAGTTTGGATTCTGTTAGAAAAATGGACTGATGATGACGAATCGGTTAGCGTTTCAGTTGCTAGGACAGGTGTTCTTGTTTTCGCTGAGGGAAGGCGAAGTTGAACTGTCGGGGAGGTATGCATAAATGAATATGACACAGATTGTGCAAAGTTGGGCATTGAGTATGTGAAAAATAATGAAACTATAAGAAAAATAGATGAGAGAATGAGTAGAAGGAGATTGAACATAAGAGCAGAATGACAGAAAGAGAAGAAGTATAGCAGAATGACAGAAAGAGAAAATGCAGAGAAGAATAATTGAACAAGTTGAAGCAGAGCATAAGGGGAGCACAAAAATTGATGGAGAGAATACCTGTTGAAGAGACAGAGGAAGAGAAGAGCAGCATAACAGTGAACAGAAGACCAAATTTACAGAACAAAGAAAGGAAGGTAAGAATTGATTTATCTGGGAAATTGTCTGTGTATTCATTATTTTTATATGCTAGGGAGGTAGGGAGATGCTCGGGACGACTGTTGTCCTCAGAGGTTCAAGTGGGTGCTTGAACACAGGGAGTTGTAGCTTCCATATGGTTGCATCCAGAGAAACCAGGGTGGCAGGGTGGTGCTAGGGAGAACAAGTGTTCTTTTTTATACAGGTTGGAGCCTGTGTAATTGGAAGTTGGTGCTTCCATCCAGTTGGTGCTGGAATATTCAGGGAGTTGGTGTTTCCTTCTAGTGGGTGCTAGAGAAACCAGAGAGTTGGTGCTCTCAAACAAGTTGCAGCTTGTAAAACAAAGGTAGCAGCCTCACATTGAGTTGGTGCTCAATTGTAGATGATGTACAGAACTGAAAAGACTGCCTATCATTTCAAAGAAGAAGAGGTTTTCTCCCTTTATGGGTTTCCTCGTGAAAATATGTCTCTGTGTATACTTTATGTGTGACTGATGTTCTTTATATTTACTATCCATATACTGTGTATTGTTGATGATCACTTGAAGAAATATTAATAAGGTTTTAAAAGGAATAAAATTGTTTAAGCTCATAAACAACTGATTCACCCCCCCCTCTCAGTTGTTTTAGTATTTCCAACAACCCTCACAAATTAAACCCTTATTTTTTCCCATTTACTTGACTACCTTAAAACTGAATCATTTTGGATCTAACTTTCCTAGATATTCTTTCCTCGACCCGAAACTTTTTCGACTAGTGGATTCGCTCAAGGATTTCACTTCAACTAGATGACTGAAAAATTTCCCTAGATCATACGTCTATTGGCTAGTATCTTTGTGGCATGGATGGATGGATCCATGCAATCGATACATATGACTGAGTCTACATTTAATTTCTAAATAAAGGTCCATTATTGGAGGTAGCATACAAAGAAAAACCACTTGGTGTGAGCCAACTGGTGAAGCCCAACCCTTTGTTGTGGTCGTTTTTCCTTCAAACCATTCTTTGCAAACTTTCTACCTTGGCTCTTGCCCACTTTCAAAATTCAAATGATGGGTATGCTTGACAAATATGAATTCTTATTGCTTCATAAATTGTAGGAGATTCCTGATAAAAATTCCATTTCCTTAGAAGAATCTCAAAACCGACTTTGTTCAGAAGTCACTAACTTGCAAAATGATGTTGCGCAGTTGCATACTGAGAATTAATGATTAAAGAATGAATTGAAGACATCCCATAACCAACTATAATATGAGGCTTCCCTCTTTTAAACCATCCTTTTGTAGTGGTTTGATGAAAAATATAGGAAACATTTTGACCTAGAATAGACAATGGAAACCATTTTTTAGGATATGGTAGATGATTTTGGAAATAAAAATGGATCTTGTTGTTGATCTTGAGAAGGAGGTGAAAAATCTTTCTCATACAAAAAATGTTTCCTTGAAGATAGATAATGCATGACTAAAAAATCAGAGGAAGAATCAAGAAAATGTGTTCCAGACTGTTATGGTTGATAAGTCTAGAAGGGTTATTGTCATGGGGAACAACATGGAAAAAAAAATTCAAACTCTTGCAAACATATTTTAGGGCAATTCTGACCTTCTTGAAGACTTGGAGTAAGAAGTGAAATATCTTCCTCATCCAAATAATGCCTTGGGCATGGATATCGACCAACTGATGGAAAAAAATTCCCAACTGACTCATGAGGTTTCCCACTTACAAACCTCCATTGATGAGCTTCATGAACAAGTTTCTCCTCTTCAATAAGATAACAACCATATATTTGATGAATATCAGGAATTAATAGAATATTAATATGTCATATTGCTACATCTGACTGTGAAGGATGAGACTGTTCAAGAATGAAAAAAAAAACCTGAAGAATAAGTTTTTCGACTGCAGAATGTTGAGAAGAATGTTGAGCAAAAGACTAATGTTGTTGAGATGCCATTGTTGGAAGATTGATTTTTTTCATTGATCTCAACCCTAGCAATTGAATTTTGGACCCCTCAGTTGATAGAAGTAGATAGACATGAAGGAAATTACACATGCATATACAACACCCATGGATGGATAGTATAAGTCATTCTTCTTTCGATGGTATGTGGCATGTCACGCGGATCCTCACGATTAAGGAGAAATTAATTTTTGAAGATGAAAATGTGAATTGAAGAAGAAACTACATGTCGGGCCTAATGTTAAAAGGAAGTGACATAAAGGGTATAAATACATCTCATCATACATTCATTTTTCAACACACACAAGTTTATTAATGAACAATGAGATATAAGTTGAATTTCTGAGGAAATATGAAGTAAATAAGGTTGAATTTCAAGGGAGGATGAAGTATTTTGGTGATGTGTTCTAAGGTATGTTATTTACAGGTCATCCTACCAATTTTTCTATAACTTTGTTTATAGAATGATTCATATGGTTAAATTAGGAGGATATTGAGAAGACATATCTAGGTACATGTGGTAAAAAAATTAGCTCTTTATTTGCTATAAGTGTAGTGACTGGTTTTAATTTAACTTCAAATAATTCTACCAAATCCTAGCAAATGTACATCAAATTTCTACCAGATTCATAAAAGAAGAATTATTCCATACACTTACGCAAGTAAAATTTGAATTTATGCATTACTCATTGATAAATTTTAATTTTACTTGCGTAAGTGTATGGAATAATTCTTCTTTTATGAATCTGGTAGAAATTTGTTGTACATTTGGTAGGATTTGGTAGAATTATTAGAAGTTAAATTAAAACCAGTCATTTTAATTTAACTTCTAATAATTCTACCAAATCCTACCAAATGTACAGCAAATTTGGTAGGATTTGGTAGAATTATTAGAAGTTAAATTAAAACCAGTCATTACAATAAGTTTGGAGATACACTCATCCAAAGATAGGGTTTTTTACTAGTCCTAAAGCTAGTCATAAATAGGTGTTATGGGTAAAAAAGTCATAAATTATTCATAGAGAATCCAAATGAAGTGAGACCAATTGCATTGGAAATATTATGGGATGTAGTTTCCTTTTTACGAATTTCAGAATCTGATGTCAAATATTGAGCGTGGGGCATGTTGTATAAATTTGCTCTCCTGAATAAACCATAATTGAATAAGGTCTACCACTTTCTCTATAACTGATTTTCTAGGATGATTTAAGGAGTGAAACTTGGAGGAGTTTTAGAGAATACATTTAGTAATATTATATATAGGATCAAAGTATTCCAAGAAGTGAATAATTGTAGAAGTTGAACATGTCTCATGAAGCATTATCAGGTTTTATGTGATGGTTGGTTGATGGTGATAATTTAATGTAAAGTTTTATTATCTCTCATATATTCTTGGGTGGAAGGAAGGGGAAAGGAAGGAGAGGTCAACCCTCTCTTGATATTGGAAGATTGTATATTCCTTTTGGATGTTTATCCCTCCATTTATATTTGGAAGTTGTATCTACCTTTGGAAGTCATTACTTCCTTTGAACAATAATACATTATTATTTCTTATATATTGTGCATGTTTTATTGGTGTATCTCTTATACTATTCGTCATTATTCATTGGATAGTCTTCATTGTTGATTGGATATAAATTGAATACATTATCTGATTGAAGTACAAGTTAAAAAATAATAATTTCTCTAAATATTGATTCACCCCCTCTTAGTATTTCCAGCAATTGGAATCAGAGCGAGTTGCCTTCAGAACAATTTAACCATTGGAAGGAAAATCCTGAGCAGAGATGGATGACCATGAGCACGTTCCAAATGGGATTCAATGATTTGATGGAAGAAATTATGCATACTGGAGTGATAGAGAGAAAACTTAAATAACATCTTTGGGAGTAGACATTTGGTACTCAGTTGTAAATGGCTATGTAATCCCAAAGAATGCTCCAACGGATCCAAATGAGAAGAATATTATGAGTTGTAATTCAAAATCTAGACATGTTATTCTAGGAGAATTGGCACCAACCATTGTTACAAAAGTGATAGGTTGCAGCATTGCTAAAGAGGTATCAGACAAACTCAAGAGTATCTATGAAGGTGATCCAAAAGTTAAGCAGAGCAAGATTCAATGACATAGAGAAGAATTTGAAAATTTGAAGATGGATGAAAAGGAAGATATTGCAATCTATTTTATTAGAGTTGATGAAGTTGTTAATTCTATCACAGGATTAGGTGAAGAGCTCAATGAATCCTTGGTTGTACAAAAAGTTTTGAGATCACTTCTCTTGAAGTATGATGCTAAGGTCTCCGTCATTGAAGAAACTAGGGACTTGACCAAAATGACAATGGATAAATTACATGGGTCTCTTATAGCATATGAAATGAGAACATCTACAGAAAGTGACCATCCAAACAATGAAGAAGATTTTAAAGCCATAAATAAGACAAAATACAAGGATAATGACCTTGATGAAGAAATAGAAAATTTTGTAAGAAGGGTCCATAAGGGAACTGGAAGATACAAAGGTAAGTCTCCTCTCAAATGATTTAACTGTGGTAGAATAGGACATATTGCTGAAAAATGATACTATAAAAAGACAAGTCTCAACAATAAAAAGATCTTCTACTCCAAGGATGATGGCATCTACTCAAATGAGAGTGATGAAGAAGATAATAATGGAGGAGAAATCCTCTTCATAACCCAAGAAACCCAGGATGATGATCACAAGAGTTCTAAAGAAGAAAAAATAATTTCTGGAGAATATTTAGATGAAGAAACCAACCTTGATTCCTTTTGGGGATACAAAGACAATGTAGAGAGTGAACAAGAAGATGAGAATCTCGAAAATTTGAAGCATGTTGAAGCTGAAAATAGAAAGCTTAGAAACACAAACATAATACTAAAAGGTGAATTGAGTATATGTGAAGAAGAGAATTTCAAGATTGAAAATACCATTGATGGCTTGAAGGAACAATTAGAGGATTATGATAAATTGGAAGTAAAATTGGATCACACAAAAGGGGAGCTACTATTGAGAATAGAAAAGTTGAAGAAGTTCAAAAAAAGAAATGAAAAAATAGATGAGATCCTTAGTAGTCAAAGATCTCCAAACGACAAGACATGACTAGTATACAATGACAGTTTGAAGACAATAAAACAAGAGAAGGAAGATGAAAATGATGAAACCAGCACTACAGAGCAAGTTGAAAAACAAGATAGAAGACTAGAATTCAAAAGGAATGAGACATCAAGAAGATCCTCTCCCATCAATTATGAAAGCAATCATTATGAAGGAAACTACAAAAGAATAGATCGTGAACCTACATGGACCACACCACAAAGAATATCACTTACTCCCAGGTATCAAAATTTCTTTCTTGGACATTGTTATACTTATGGAAATTTTGGACACAAAGTAATAAATTGTAGAATCAATGAAAGGAATAACTACGCAAGCTACATGAATGGTGCAAATAGTAGATATGAAAATGTTCGTAGACTTGAAAACAGAAATTATAATCCATTTGACCCATTAATGGATCAAAATATTGTATGCTACAAGTGCAATAATCTTGGTCACAAAGCATGAGATTGCGGAGAGATGAAGGAAGATAATCCTATGTCAAATGTCCCTATACCAACTACAACATGGAAAAGGAAGGAAATTCCACACAATGAAAATTGTCGAATAACATTAGTCACTAAAGAATGCAAAGAATAAGATGAATGGTTCATAGACAGTGGGTGCTCATCTCATATGACCAGAGATCAAATAAAATTTGTCAACTTGAAGAAAAAGGGTGGAAATGTTGCATTTGGACATGACTCATCTACCAAAATAATTTTAAAAGGAACTGTAAATCTTGGAAGTGAAAATGTAAAAGCAGGAAAATTCCTATTGGTTGAATATCTGAAGCATAATATCCTCAGTGTCAACAAACTATGTGATCAAGGATACACTCTTACGTTTGACTTCCGAAAATGTAAAATCAAAGAAAATAACTCAGGAAGATTGGTTGCAACTGCAACAAGAATACCGAACAACATATACATCCTAGAAACGAAGAAGAGAGAGAATATAGAAGCCACGCAAAAGGATTCCAATGAAGAAAAAGTCCCAAAGACCAAAAATAAGGATGAAGTATAATTGAGTGCCACATGTTTAGGGGGAGAAGCCCCAAAGAAGAAGGTCACCTTATGCCATTGAACTCAAGGGGAGTAGCCCCACCCTTTTCCATTTATGTCAAAGGCGGAGAGAAATTGGGATCATGATGACAGGGGGAGCATCAATGTTGCCATCAATGAAAAACGGGGGTATTGTTGGAATATTGGTTGTTGTCATTGATGTCAACCCTAGCCATTGACTTTTGTACCCCATAGTTGATCAAAGTAGATAGAAATGAAGGAAGTTACACATGTAGATACAAAACCCATGGATGGATAGTATAATTGATTGTGCTTTTGGTGGTATGTGGCACATCACATGGATCCTCACGATTGAGGAGAAATTAATTTTTGAAGATGACAATGCGAATTGAAGCAGAAACTACATGTTAGACCGAATGTTAAAAGGAAGTGACATAAAGGGTATAAATACATCTCATTATACATTCATTTTTCAACACACACAAGTTTATTAATGAACAAGGAGATACAATTCAAATTTTTGAGGAAATCTGAAGTAAAGAAGGTCGAATTTTAAGGGAAGATGAAGTCTTTTGGTGATATGTTCTAAGGTATGTTATTTACAGGTCATTTTACCATTTTTTTATAACTTTGTTTCTAGAATGATTCAGATGGTGAAATTTGCAGGCTATTGAGAATACATATCTAGGTACCTGTGGTAAAACGTTCAGCTCTTTATTCACTATAATTTTGGAGATACACTCAGTGGAAGATAGGGTTTTTTACTAGTCCTGAAGCTAGTCATAAACAGGTGTTATGGGTAAAATAGTCATAAATTATTCATAGAGAATACAAATGAAGTGAGACCAATTGCATTGGAAATATTATGAGATGTGGTTTCATGTGTACGAATTTCAGAGTCAGATGTTAAATATTGAGTGTGGAGCATGATGTACAAGTTCGCTCTCCTGAATAAACCAAAATTGAATAAGGTCTACCATTTTCACTATAACTTATTTTCTGGGTGGATTCAAGAAGTGAAACTTGGAGGAGTTACAGAGAATACATTGCGTAATATTATGTATAGGATTAGATTATTCCAAGAAGTGAAGAATTGCAGAATTTGAACAATTCTCAGGAAGCATTACCAGGTTCTATGTGATGGTTGGTTGATGTTGATAATTTAATGTAAATTTTTATTATCTCTCATATATTATTGGGTGGAAGGAAGGGGAAAGGATGGAGAGATCAACCCTCTCTTGATATTGGAGGATAGTATCTTCCTTTTGGATTTTTATCCCTCCATTTATATTTGGAAGTTGTAGATACCTTTGGAAGTCATTACTTACTTTGAACAATAATACATTATTACTTCTTATAAACTATGCATGGTGTATTGGTGTATCTCTTATACTATTATTCATTGTTCATTGGATAGTATTCATTGTTGATTGGATATAAATTGAATACATGATGTGATTGAAGTACAAGTTAAAAAATACTAATTTCTCTAAATATTGATTCACCCTCCTCTTAATATTTCCAACAGCCATGATCACCCATTTATTCTCCACTCTGTGATGCTCTTTGTAAGTAATATGTTGTTTATTTATACATTAATAGTAATGATTATGTTATTTATCCTAGATATGAAAAACACACTACAAGTATAGCGTCCCAACTACTCAACAAGATGGGATACACTAGAGGAGGACTTAGAAAGAATGGATAGGGTATTGTTGCTCCTATTACACCTAAGATGAAGTCACCAACAACAAATATTGGATATGATGTTCTTGCTTCCTCCTTGCCTACACCTACCCTTGTTGCAAGCAAGGAAGTTTTATTTGTTGTAGGTGGAGTTGAAACTGGTTTTCCTGAAGAGAAACCTATTGTTACCTATGTTGAATATATTGATGAAATGGATATTCCTAACATGACAGAATATGAGAATATTGTTTTTGATGAAATTGTTGTTGATATACCAGTTTGTTCTAATCTTGATATTACACCAAACCTTGATCCTATATCTCTTTATCAGTGATCCACATAGATCCTATTCACCTTTTCCACTGAATCACTATTTTGAGCCTATGGTTTTCATAAACCATAGCATTCACCCTTTTGATGGGGAATGGACTGTAATGTCATATTCATTTGTTAATTACATACATCGGGTAATGGTCTTATGTACATGCCTACAACTTAGTGTTAATGCACCAGATCCCATTAGAACTCTATAATTTAGTGCGCTCGGGCTAGAGTATTACTGGGATGGGTGATCGCATGAGAAGTTCTAGTATTTTACATTTCTGTGGAATTTTATAAACTTAGTCTAATTATCCCACATGCATCATGGGAATTGTTCTCTTTTCACTCTCTCATATATAATAGACATGAAGGAGGCCCTTTAAGAAGGCAATGGAGTGTGATGTAAAGCTTCTTGTGAATGAAGCGTAGCCAACATCTCTTTATTTTTAGAGATAAGCTACCCCATTTTTTCCTACAGTGTTTTTCTATCTTATTCAGTAAGAGAAGTTGGGTTTCACTATATTTTTGTGTTCTCTTCTATATTTTTTTGTATTTCATTGTTATATCTCAATTATATTGTTTCTTTCATGTCATTCTCAAAATAATATGGATCAGTGGTATTAGAGGAGTCTTCTCCTTGTCATTTCTCAAAGCACATCCCGGACGAGGTCAGGGTATAGATATTTGGGTCTCGAACTAGTTTCACTTGAGGAAAACCACTCTCACTAGCCTAAGTAGCTTCCCATGGTGGAGGAAATGAGATATGACAGAGTAGGATATCCTTTCAAGATGTTGCTCGAGGAATCCCTTCTGCGACAAAGGAACGAGATGATGGACAACTTCGCTCAGATTCTTCAAAGACTACCAAATGCGACAACTGAGGAATTTTCAACAAGTATCCATTTCTCAAGTGCGACACCCTTCAAGGTATAAGCCAATTTTGATATCCCCTTATTTTAAGGCCAGATAGATGCATATGCTCTAGAAAAATGGTTGAATCTGCTAGAAGGTTATTACTCTGTCCAAAAAACAATTGATAGTGAAAAGATCACCTTTGCACTCCTTAAATCCCTTTCCCATGTCAGATTTTTGTGGCAAGGTTAGTGGGAGAGGTACACTGAGGATGAATCTATATTATTTGGGAGAGAACCCACTTGGGCGGCCTTTGCAGATTCCCTAAAGGAGGAGTTCTACCCTGTCGAAAAATATGATGACCAATACATGAGATGGACAACTTTGCGTCAAAAAAGAGACCAAATGGTGTCAGAGTACACCAACATATTTCATACCTTGCACTCAAATATGGTATCAAATACTTTGAGTGGCACCTAGTTTTGAAGTATCATAGTGTTCTACATAGGTATATCCAAACAGAGATGGATTTCTTCGACATCTCCTCACTGGGAGTTGCTTATCGATATGTAGTCAAAATTGAGAAAACATTGAAGCAACAGAGTAAGTGGGAGAAGCATGGATGGAGAAAGGAAGGTAAACCTCAAGAGAGTCAGTTCGAGATGAAGGAAAACAAGGGTAACTAGAACTCTAAGAAAGACACTGAAAAGTGGTGTGAGTTCCACAATAGCCCTTGGCATAACACTAATGAATGTCTCTCAATACAGTCATTGGTGGCTGAGCTCAAAGATAAAGATCCAAACCCCAACTTGGACACTAATTCAAAAAATGATAAAAGGAGAAAGATCATTGATGCAGAACCCAATTCTACTATCGCAACTACAACAATCCAACCAGAAGAGGATCTTGAGGAACGAGAGTGACTCTTCCATTCACATATGTGGGTGAAGGGGACCCAACTGCATTTTATTGTTTATAATGAAAAGCCAAAAGAACATCATCTCAGCAGAGGTTGTCAAGCAGTTGGATTTGCTGACAACACCACACCCGCATCAATACAACATCAGGTGGCTTTTCCAGGGTCAAGATCTTTGTGTCAAAAAACAATGTTGCTTGTCCTATGGCATCAATCCCTTCAAGGATGAGGTATTATGTGATATTTCCCCACTAGAAGTCTGTGATGTTCTATTAGGCAAACCATATATGTGGAAGAATCATGTTATTTATGAGTCTCGACCCCGTAGCATCATTGTTACTCTGGGGGGTCAACTATACAGGATACCCGAGGTAGTTTCAACTATTGTCCCACCAAAACAATGCCACAAAGTAATATCTCATACTGAAAATTTTAGTCTCTTAACAATTTGATCAGAAGGTTAACACAAGGACACTGAAACCACTGTAGCCTCGGCCCAAGACCTTTTTATCCAATAGAAGTAGATCAAGAAGATTGTAGAAGAGTATCGATATGTTCTTGTTTCACCTACGGGGGTGCCTCCACACTACCTAGTGTTGTGGTGGGAAATCCCCCTATGGACTAGCAAATAGGGTTATATTATGCATGCAGATATGACCAAGAGAAACCTACTTTCTACCTTCGTCCCCAGACTTAATCCCCATTTATTTTCAGCAAATACATAGTTATACCAACATACCTTGTTCTGAATGGTCGATGTTGATCCTTCTTCATGCTTGATCACTTGTTAGCAGCTCTCCTCCTAAGGCTGACCTGCATACAAAAAAAGAAACAAACTACACATGCATTTTACCTATAGACTAATGGGTTAGAGATTCAAACATATATTTACTAAACTATGAAGAACTCATATAGTGGGACGGGAAAAGAATTTCTTTATTATTAACTTAAATGAATCAACTTACAATGTTGAGACCGGCCACTGCTCTGCGAATCCTGATCCTGGGCTCCTCTTCAAATGTCCTCCAACTTCTTTGCTTTGTATCTCTCTTTGCACAAGGATGGCTAAAGGGTTGGGACAATGGGAATATGCAATTGGGCAAAGTTTCTTTACTCTTAATCTCCTCTTCCAAATGGGACCCCTAACCCTTCTTTTATAGGCTAGAAGAAGCTAGGTATTTGGACGAACCCTCGGCCATGCATGGTTGGGAGTTTCATTTAACTCACCCAAAGATGTATGCTACGTCGGCAACTTTCCTTTTTTCATGATTTTTTCGGTCCACACAGGCTGTTTGAGGTCAGCTATCATGTACACGCGTGCAGTAATGGAGTAGGGCATGTGGGACCTTATAAAAGAGGTTTTTTAAAGAGTTGTTCAACAGTTCTTTGGCAAAGAAGGAATATGAGATGGCCTAATGCCAGGTAAGCATGTTTGGTGAAAATTAGGGTTATAACAGATGCCCCCTAATGTGTGAGTTCAGAAGAGCATCTGATAGCCGAAATACATTACCAATCTTTACTGATGTGTCAAACAAGTGTGCCTAGGAACTAGGAACTGGGAGGCGCCGTCTACAAAATAACAAATGACTCGTCGAGGCGGGCATACCCATGCTGGGGATAAAATAGAATCATGGCTACCAATCAAATACACTATATATCCATGTCAAATAACTATATAAAGTGTAGATGCGAACAATACACAGCGAAGCTACATCTTGAAATAAAAAAGATATACATATAGAGTATCCATGTTCTAGAAGTTGATACGACCTGATGGTTGGAGATGAGATCTTCTGAGCTCGAGAAACAACTTCAAAATCTTCAAAACTCAAGGTAGGAGTGTAATATGAGTGTACGACTTCACTACCCAAAGGTCTTCGACGACTCGTCGGTCATGGACTAGATAATCTTGATAATCAGACTCAAGGCTTCATTGATTTCGAACAAGGACTTGATTGGACATTCAGGATGGTCGGGTATGAGCGCAAGAGACAAATTGCAGAGGGTCCGAATCAGGCTTGGTAGAAACTTCCCTTGGAAAAAAACACAACAAATGATGAGACTTAGGCAGCATGGCATTAATCATAAGTTCACGAAGCAGGAGGCAATGCAAACTCTCAATATGTTTAGAAGAATAACCAAATGGAGGAGGACACAACTCTATGTAGTGAGAACAACTTCCTAAGGTCGTACTACATCCCAAAGTTTGACGAACAAACGGACAAATGTGCTTTATCCAAGGGCGACTCATTATGCTACCAATAAAGAAAATACTTTTCCCTTCCTCTTTTTGGGGTATATTTGATTTTTTTGTCTTTTTCAATGATTTTGGAAAAAGAATAAAGGAATGTTACGTTACAATGGAGGAACGAGTGCTACAAACATACAAGTTCAAGGCGCAAGGACAAGACTGATGTTTAGAATAATGATGCTCGGGAAAAATCCTCCAGGGGCAAAGGGTGTTAAGACGCAGAAGCAAAGTGCTACAAGGCTGGTGTATAAGGTATGCAAATGTGGTTAAAAAAACACACAATGGTAACGTCCTTCAATGTAAGTTTAACGAGCCTAGAGAAGGTAAGCTCGGTGGTTTTTCATATTTAGAGAGTCTAAAAAAACATAAAAAGAGACTCCATTGGGGTACCTTTTTCGAAGATAGTCTAGTCGGTTCGAAAAAGTGGTAAACTAGCACCGACAAGACGTCTATTCAAAACCATTTTAACGAGTGTGATAAGGACAAGATCACTTGGCCATTTTTTCATTTTTAAGGAGTCTAAAAAAAGATGAACTATGGAATCCGTCGAGAATGTTCTTCTGGACCAGTTTAGCGAGTGTGAAAGAATAAGGTCACTCGACGATCTTTTCAATTTTAGGTAGTCTGAAAAGAGCTTAACTATGGACTCCGTGGGAGTTCCTTTTTCGTAAGTTTAGTCCCCCAGGCCTGAAAAAGGTATAAAATTATACCTGAGAGTAATATTCTAAAGAACTGAAGTTCCATAGAGTATACCTTTATTCGTACAGTTGACCGTCTGGACCGAAAAAGGGGTAAACTACCATCGGACAAACGTGACTTCAAATTTCAGTTTAACGAGCGTGAAAGGTCACAAGATCACTCGGCAATATTTTCATGTTTAGAGGGTCTGAAAAGGGATTAAAAGAAGATCTGTTACATATTTTGGGAGTCCTGAGGGTGAGGTCAAGAGAATAAAGGAATCGTTCAAATGAGGCTCGCACTCGTAATCAGGAAAAACTACAAGGACTCCTGAGCCTACAGTGATTAAAGACAACATAGATACCATAATGCAACTAGGATCTACCTAGGGAATCCATGTTCCGATAAGCTCTACCACCAAGTCGTGACACTTCTAAAGCAACTATGATGGTTTTGTGTCACAACCTGATGGGGTCGATCCCATGGCAAAGGAAAAAGACAACGAGATACAAAAGTCAGGGTAGAAACCTAACCTATATTCTCAAGTTGATCCTCAGAAAAAAAAAATTCACGGACCGTAAAAAATTACTCAAAACTCCAAAAAATTGTCCTAATACCCAATCATATCCCTCCTATGCAACTCTTGAATCACTATAAATGGTTTTTGGTATAAATAAAATGATAAGGGAGGCCAAAAAAGTGACATAAAGATGCCAAAAAGTCTATAAATAGAAGCTGGCAGCTTATTATCACCATTGTTGATTTGGAAATTGACTTTGGAGCCAAAAGACCCCCTTTGATAAAAGTAGTGATTCTGGGAGCTACAGTGGATGAAACGAACTTCTGTCTGGACCAAGTAAGTACAAACTCTCTTATCTTGCATTTTAAGTCTTTATTTTTGCATTGGGTTTCATTTTTTAGGGGGGCATCAACCTTTAAAAGGTCGGCCCTAGGTCCACGCGGGTTGTCTCAGGATAGGCCGCGTGTACATTCAAGCAGAGTAAACTCTGCACGCATGTACATGTGACTATCGCCATTACATCACACATGGACCCCCTTATTGAATAAAAAAGGCTTAAAAAGAAAGGGTAAACCCTCCTAAACCTTGGTGTTTTGCAGGATGTATGTCCACTGGAGAGAAAGAGAGCATGAAGAGGTTAGGGAGTTGGTCGGGGAAGAACCCAATGCTATGGCTACTTTGATGCAATGTGGGTTACTCAAGTTTTTCCTATGTCCTTTTATGCAGGCACAACCTAGGCTACTGAATGCCTTGGTTGAATACTGACATCCAGATGCAGAGGCATTCATGTTACAGGGGAAGTCACTGGTGCCCACGACCGAGGACATTTACTTTTTAATTGGCCTCTCTAGGAGAGGGGAACCAGTCAATTTCCGGACTTTTCCTTCGGGGTCGCATAACATAGTGGAATTGATAGGTCTATACTGTGTAGATGATACAGACCGCTCAAGCACGTAGGTGCCCATAAGAAATATCACTTACTTATCACTAAAGGCGATAGTATTGCTTATTGGGCGAATTACTGATTCTGCAGCTCTACATCAGGCGTCCCGTGCATAGATGAACTGTGCAGTCCAGTTCTTAAATGCACAAGTTTTTCATTGGAGTGCCACATTGCTTGAGTGTATGAAAAGGTAGTTGACAGATTGCCTCTTGCGGACACATAGGAACTTCGGGTTCAAGACCATACTATGTTCATTCTTTTTTGAGAGAGTTCTAAGTTTTAGTCCTCGAGTAGTGGTATGAGGACATCAGGCCTCTCTTCCTGCTGTGTGTAGATGGACAATATTACTACCGCAACAGGGTAGTGGAAGGACCAATGAGTCCTTCAATGATGACTTCTTCACGTGGTTGTCATGACAGATCCCAGTTATAGAGGATTTCCCCTATGCCAGGATTGATTTCTCAAGAGACCCTGAGATACCAGTACCTCCTGGTGAGGAGCGAGGGGAGATGGGTAAGTCTCCACCTTTGTAGTTGTTTTGTTAAACATATGTAATTTTTATGTTGTTTTCGTTATATATATCATTTATTTTTTGTTTTACCAGATTATTTGATGGATATGTGTTTGTTGTGTGTAGATGTGGGACTAGTGCAACCAGCTAACTATGCAAGGAATAGACGTCATCCTCGGCTAGGGGCCGCACCTGCCGTCGTAGGGGGGCCAGCAGTAACAGGAGATCTTCCAACCGGGGAGCCTGAGAGGGTATTGAGACGAGTCGAGCAAAACTTTACTGCGCTCACTTGCAAGGTCCCGATGGCAGATATTGAGGACCTGCCACCATTTATGCAGCCTCATGTAATGGGCACACCACAGACGTGGGTCCGATTGTTTCGGCGTTTAGCCAACACTGTGGACCAGTATAACAGGGCCCACAGGCCTTGACCTTAGCTAGACATTTTTACATTCCAAAAGCACTACTTGTATATATTTTTTGAGGGCATAAGCCCTGTGACTCGTTATTGGTCATATTTTTGAGGTTCTTGTGTCCATCTATGTACTATGGTTACGTTATGATATTATATATGGTTTTTTTTTTTGTCTTTTGTGTCTTATGGATCATGTGTGAAACAAATGTATTTACATGTTTATGTGAATGTGCTTTCATATGTGTGCAAGATGCCAATCTAAAATTTGATTAGCTATAGTATCTATAACTTGGTTTAATCTTCTAGGAACATGAAAATATGTAATATAATCAAAGTTTCGTTCTAAGAGACATACCCTAAGGAATCGTTGGTGTAAAGTTGGATCATGAACCCAGTATACTCTGTTTAACTGAGACACAACCAGTTGAGCATTGAGATAGACCTGGAGATGAGAGATACCCAATGAAAAAGTGTCACGAAGCAACTCAATAACTACACTATACTTAGTGACATTATTTATGGTGTCACCTAAGCATATACCTCCGAAGGATAATAACTGGCCTTGAGGTGTAAAGATTACCCAAGCTGCGGAGGCAAGCCTCCAAGTGTGTCGACTAGCATCGTCTACATACCCAACGAACACCTTGGAATCACTTGACATCTTCCACAGTGATAAAAGATAACATCAACGACACGTCCATAACACTAAAAGAAATTAAAAAGTAATAGTACAAAGACTATACATATGTTACCAAAAGTTACCCACAATGACCTGCCTATGAGTAATACTTCTTGAGGTAGAACCCATTTCTAGGCTCTACCAAAGAATTCCCTTCAAATTAAACAAGATGATAAGCGCCCTTTTTTAAAACCTCTTTTATGATGAAAGGTTCGAACCACATGGGTTTGAATTTTCTTGCCCCCAGGGGGTCCTTATCATGGTAATAAACCAGGACAAGGTCGCCTTCAGAGAAAATCCAAGGACGAATGGACCTATCATACTAGCACTTGACCTTATTTTTGTGAGCCTCGTTGACCAGGGTTGCATCACAACACTACTCATTGAGCTGCCAAGGTATACTAACCATTCTTCAAGTGGAGAAGTGTCTAGCAATAACTGTACTACAAACTTTAGAGACAGGATCTGACATTCGATAGGCAAGACTGCCTCTAGCCCTTAAATGAGTTGGAAAGGTGAGAAACCAGTTTCAGTCTTAACAGATGTTCGGTAGGCCCATAATTCCGAGTATAACATCAAATGCCAATTTGAATTGGCTGAATTGATTGTTCGTTGTAGAATGGTTTTAAGAGTTTTGTTCACAGTTTCCACCTGACCATTTTCTTGGGGGTAGTAGGTTGATGAATGCTCCTTCCATAACCCAAGATTTGACGTTAACTTGGTCATCATCTAGTTTTGAAATTGAATTCCATGGTCAGTGACAATCTCCCTTAGGACGCCGAACCTTGCTATTATCTGGTTGAATAAAAAGAGAGATGTAGTCTCTCCATCATCTTTAAATGTTGGCATAGCTTCAACCCACTTTGTGAAGTATTCTATAGCTACGATGATATAGCGATGACCCCTTGTTGAAGGAGGGTTTCATGTAGTGTAATCAATCCCCCACTTGGTGAAGGTACCAACTGTGATGACAGGAAACATAGGAGCGGGATGTGCCCTCATCTTCCGAGAGAAGATTTGGCATGGATGGCACTTCTTGACCGATTCGATACAATCTTTGATAAGTGTCGGCCAGAAGTAACCTTCTCGTAGAATATTTTGGGTTGTTTCCAACCTAGAAAAATGATCACCACAAGCTCTAGTATGGCAATCGTTAAGCACGATAATTGCTTCCTCGTGAGTGAGACATCGACGTAGGACCTCTATAATTCTTAGCCTGATGGGGTATGCGTCGATGCTCATCATGAGAAGTAGTGGTGGGGCACTTCAAAGTCTAGAGATAGATAAGTATATCTTTGTACCATGGATCCGAAGAGGTGATCAAAAACATATCTCCTCTAATAGGCGACTCTTCGGGCACAGGATCACCTGACTCAACCGTAAGTTCTGAAATAAGTTCTGTGAAGACCAGTGACTTTTTGGACTTCGCTGAAATGAAATCTAAGTCAAACTCCTGGAGGATGACTATCCATCTACTGATTTTTCCTCCTATTACCTGTTGTGTCAACATGCACTGAAATGGATTCATGACAGCAATGACGGTGATCTTATGAAACAAAACATAATGACGAAACCGTTGAACATCATGGACTGCTGCCAATGCAAGTTTTTCCATATGAGAATAATTGAGTTCCGGTCCTACAAGGCCTCGACTCAGATAATAGATAACATATTCTGAGAACAATTGTAATGACGGGATTTGAATTAACGTTTAAATTTCTACCAAATTACTGTAATTTCTGTAATTTCTATAAGCTTTACAAAGAAGTAAACTTTTTCAAAATTTTCAAATTATCTCAACACTTAAGTTAACACTTACGCAAGTAGAATTTGGCAATAAGTAATAAATCTAAGTAAACAATCCATGAATTTGAATTTACATACCTCACTCTGATGCTATCTGCAGCTTGCTCCCTTCACTTGCTTCCTTAGGACACCACCCCAAAACCAACCTCCCTGCCGACTAGTAGCACCTAGCCCTAGGATATCAATGGATATCCTAGCCCTCCGAGCCCAAAACCTCCTCAGCCCCC
>SNQJ01S0032106.1:51217-61738 GCA_010110895.2 Picea sitchensis
TTCTATTTAAACATTGCTTTCTGATTTTCTGGTTTTTTTTTATTTTTTCATAAACTTTCGACACATTTCGGATAAGATTTGTATTTATCTTTTACAGGATTCCAGCTGCATACGGAACAAGCAGGAGGAGTAAACTGAAAGTCGGTGTCGGAAATAAATCGGCATAAACATGTGATACCTAAAGTAATTTCATATTGCGCAAAGAAAGTAAAATGAAAAGGTAAAGATGAGATTTCTCAAAAGACATGTTATAAAGGACTGTTCAAAAGAAAACCGAGGTAACACCATTCAAATTGCAATAACAGTTGAACCGATAGATAACGAAGTTGTTTCTTGGTGTGATAATCTCTGAAAAAATTAAGACAGCTTAAGATTCTCCCAATCTGAAAGCAGTCAGTCAAAGTAAATTATCCCCAAAAAATATACACAAGAGTCAATCTTGAATTGTTTGACCTCTGTATTTTCAGTCAGTAAATCACTACTTGGCATCCTTTCTATCTTCGGGTTTTAATTCTTAACTTTTAACAAGTCACCATCTTTCCGTCTCATATACTAAGGGATAAAGGTTGTTCGTTTCAACCTCGTGAGTTTCAAAACATATTGTAGAAAGAAAGCAGGTCTTCACAACTACTCGATCCCCTACTAAGCGAACGAACGTTTAGAGTGATCCTAACTTTCCTAGGTTTTTCAACGACATCGGAGGATTGAAGCTTGCTCAAATGGAATACCCCTAAAAAGTTATTTTCCCTTTTCTCCCTAAGAACGAAGATGTTGTGAAGGTCGAGGGAAGGTTGGTACCGAGTAATCAAAATAAGTTGACAGGCCTATAATGCAAAATATCACACAGATATCAGCCCTGATACAAACTGATTTCCCCCATCTTCGCGCTCTAAAAAGTAAAATATAGGATAGGTTGTGAAAGGAAATTCAGAAATTATTGCCCTCGTCTCAACATTTAAATGCATAAATATATTCCGAAGTGGTGAAAGGAAATTCAGTAAAAAGGGGCCAGATAACTTCACCGGGGTACTGAATAGGCTCGCTGGTAGTGAAGCAATGTCTGAGATATCTGTAAGGCTGTTATACATGAATATCACTCTACTCTGGTAACCAATGTTTTTTAAAACCTGATCCACGTCCTAAATTCAAACAGGACTCCCCAATTAAAAACATATAATCTTATTCTTTAGTGCAAGACGATGACCACAAGATTTGTTGGGTCTACCAGGACCGTTTTGATTGTCTTAAAACACACTTGAGTTTAGTAGTGGGAAAGGGAAAATTATGAAAGGGACTACAACTATGCTTAAAAAGAATATCTAATTTTGTAAAAGCTTTTCGAGGAAAAGAACGAAGTCTTTTCCCCCTTTCGTACCCTTTTCTCGAGAACTTTTTCACTTGATTGAGCTTTTGACTCCATTTACCCAATATTGGCACGTGGTCTACTGTTCTTCCCGCCTCACAGGAAGGCGGGATCCCTAGTTGGAGCCTATGCTTGATCCGCCCCTGTTTTTCTAGCCCTTCACAAGTTTCATTCTTAATGCTTGAAATCTAAAAATGTTTTTCATTTTTCCTCTGAGATATCGATGATCTCTTAAGCTTGATCATGCGAGTAGCGACGATTTTTTGCACTCTCGAAACAAGTCCTACCCGTCGTAAAATGTTTCCTTTCTCGTTCTACGTCGGGATATCGTAGATCGGATACTATAACTCATGCAGTTCACACATCCAGAGTCACGAAACAGCGAAGTCATTTTTGGTCTTCACTCAAAACACTAACGAGGGTAAAGTTTTCCCCAACTCATGATTAAACGTCGTCGGGGTTTCGTACCTCGGCAATCGCCAAACCCAAAAAATTATTTTCATAACCCCGATAGCCGAGAACACGAGTTCCTTATTTGAATAACTCATGTCAAAGTTGAGGGTAAAAGCTTAACCGTAGTAAAAGATTTTCTCAACATTTCACCACTCGACGTTCTCCTTTTTGAAACTTTGATCGTCTAAACCCCGACTCGCGAAGTCACGATGCAGTTATTACGTGATTAATTAATTACTTAATCTGAGATTATCTTCCCTTTAATTAAGTCATGTTATCGCGAACTCGCGGTTTCGCAGCTTGGCATGTCAATCTCCCAGAAACTTATCTTCGAATCCCCGAGTCACGATATGGCGAATATAATAATGATAAAATTAATCAAGCCCCAAATCACGATTACCTTTAATTAAACTAAAATCGATCTTCGCGGTCTCGGTAGTTAGGGACTCAAAATGTTAAAGGAAAATCCCCGATATGGCGAGAGCCGAAACACTGTTAACATCGGTAAAACCAAATTAATTGAGCTAAGTCATGAATATCCCATGCTTTGATGTCTGCATGATTTACGAGGTAGCCTTTTCCTCCATGCGCCAACTGAGAGTTTAAAACCGCCAAAAAATTATGACATTGATGAGGAAATAGGGTAAATCGACATATAAGATCAGATTTTTATTGCAGAATTTATTTCCAAAGGTGATTTGACAGACTTGTTCTGAAAAGTACCGAGTTTTTTAGTATATATCAGAGTTGTATTTCATTATACCAAATGCATTTGCATAGTACGCAGAGCTCACCACCTTTGAGTAAATTGACTTCTGTATGTATACACAGTTCTATCGCAGAAGATCTAAGATGCAAGCTTCAACCATGTCTCCGCGAAAAGCAACAAAGGTGAATGTTGAGGTTTTAGGACAAGGCTCAGACAATGTCTCTGATACTTCACCCCGAAGTATCAACTCGGTCCCGAATTGGTCATATGTTTCAGATATTCTGCAAGCATAATTGGTGGACTATTCCGACGACTCTGACGACAACGAAAGAGATGATTTATCCACCAAGTACAAAATAGTCATCCAATCCAGAATGCACAGAGTAGCAGCCAGACCGTGGTTGTTTCCATATTATGATATGGTCTGATGGGCATTGGACCATGTGGACATATCGACCAGGACTATTTTGAACGAACAAAGAGTCACCATTGGGACTTTTAGGCCGGAGCATCTGCAGACCATGTATAAGCTGCCCGCGACGTCCGAGCACACATATGGCACTGAGTTCTTGGAAGAATTCAAGGAGAAGGAATGCAAATAGTATGATAAAACCATGTCCAGTTTGATAAAGGATTGGGTTTCAAACACTGCGAAGTTCAGAGCTGATACCCACGACGTATATTCAATCGCTTCGTTAGAACCGTAGTACAGATATGTGGCCATGATGACATGTCGGTTATATGGTAAAGAGGACACATCACATTTTTTCCTTGCATGGGTGCCTCTAATGTTTCGGGTCGTCGAAGGTTGTTCCTTTAACTGAGAAAATATGCTTTCGGATAGCTTGACCAATCGAGTCACAGAGTATCGGGAGCAGAAGGAGAATGGGAAGGCGTCATCATTCTTCATGTCCGCGTACATTATGGACACAATTTGTTCTATGACACCATTTCCATTGATGAACTGGAGTTGGACTCCGGTCGAAGATGAACCTGTACATGTATATCATGCAAAATTATGGGAAAACAAAGAAGAAAATTTTGCGTATGAAATTTTTAACTGGGTGATGGTGTCCCTGCATGTCTCCATTTTTGGTCACCCGCCACCCTGGATCTCGGACAACATAGTAACAAATCTGAACAACATCGTGGACTGGTATGTAGAAGTTGAATTTTCCTACTTCAGAGTCTTCGGGGCTTCTGTTCCCCCACATGCTCTGCCATTGTTCATTCCCGACAAGCTGGCTTGTCGCGAGGTTGCCTGACAAACGATAATTGGCGGTGTGAGTAAAGAACTTAAAGGGTATTCGAAAAAGGTATGGCCATCGTTTCCTGTTTGTTTGAATTCCTATTCTTTATTAGATTTTGGGCATGCCAAAGCCGAGGCGGCAACCCTGGAAGACCTAAATTTAGTCTCCATCGAATACAAGAAGCACGATCCACAGAGGGTCATGAGCAATCATTTGGCTAATTGCGAGCTCAAAAGATTTGAGCATGAGAATTCACCCTCAGATGACATTTTCCGAGGAGCGAGGTCCTATGAAGAAATTCTGGCCCGGATTCAATCCTTGGCACCCGAGGAAAGAGCTGATGTATTGAAGTTCCAGGAACACCGACGCATTTGTCTCCCTGCTGTGTTGCGAGGTGAGGGTCCAGGTATTTCGAAGACAAAATAGAATGATGCCGAAGGTTCTAAAGATGCAACTCCCGACCAAGGAAAACACTAGGACGAGGGGGAACAAACGAAGAATCCAGAAGCAGAGAAAAAGACTCCAGACCTGCCAAAGAAACAGAATCCGGAGACAGATATAAAGACTCCAGAACCGCCAGAGAAGTAGATTCCGGTCGATACCCCAAGAAAATCGAGGAAACAGATCGGGGAACCCATCACATCAGTAACCCCCTTGCAGTCGACGCAGGGAAATATCAGTGAGGGATGGATTTTCAATGAAGAGCTGAGACCCATAAGAGTAGAAGAACTCCCTCTGAACGAGTTTTTCTTCGATAAAAATAGAAAAGCAGTAGTAAAAGGGAATTCTACCAGGAAGGAGAGTCAACTACCAAGAAGTATAAGGTTATGACCAAGGGAAAGAACAAAAAGAATGAGCAATTCGCCACTGAAATAGCAGGGACACAAGGAGCATATGCCTCAGCGAATCAATTCTCAGTCAGACTCCTAAAGAATCAACTTAAAAGAAAAAATCGCTTAATTAGGACTCTTGAAGCCAGATTGGCCACAACAATGAAGAATTCTAAAGGTCAGGCGAACGTGGAAATAGAGCAGGCCAGATTGGCTGATAAAAATGAAATAAAGGTGCTCCAAACCAAGCTTGAGAAAGCACAATTGGTGGTCCGAGATGGTCGGACACAAGCAAGCCAGTAGAGGGATTTAATAAAACATTTGCAGGCTAGGGTATAGACCGTCGAGAGCAGAATGATAGACATCGGGATGTTCAAATCCCAGGCGATCAAGATTCGGGGTAGAGTCTCTGCGGCACAACAGAATTTTCTCGCCAAGGTGGAAGCGATCCGAGAAAACTGTCTGTTGGTCAATCAGGTTTTCGAGAACTTGTCTGCCAGAGAAAGGGATGCCAGAGCGGCTTGGGTCGCCTTCTAGGAGGCGATGATAGCCACGAACAACAGGATTTCAGCAGGTACTCCCAGACTCACCATTTCAGAGCAAACCAGAGGAAATATTTTGATAAAGGAATGGGAGCATAACATCGCCGAAGGCAAGCAGCAAGCCCAAAATATAACCAACTCCTTGGAGGAGGCTTTTAATTATATAGACAGCGAGTTGTTGGGCATTGACTGCGGGTGCGATGTCGAGACGCTAATGCAAATGAATGTGGAAAATATCTCGCTTGATCTCAAGGATAAAGAACAAAGAGATTCGACCGATATCTCTCATATGACTATGGTGGACATAGTCCAAGTGGATAAATGCATGATCAAACCCAGCGTGCAATTATGCGCCATCGACATCATCAACGGACAGATGGAGAACAGGCTGCAGCAGTTTGCCCTAGAATGTTACTTCTTCGAAGCCAGCTGTCAAGCATAACCATCACGGCTAATATCACAACTGGTGGAAAGATGTATCTCCTATATCGAGCTCGCACAACGACAAACATCTGGCACCAAGTGAAGACAGAGTAGGAGAAATGGAGCGATTGCGCTCCTCCCTGTCATAACCGAAATTTTGTGACTATTGAGATTCTACCTTATTTGTAAAATTGTATAAATATATCACAGAAAGAAATAAACAAGGCTGGACCTTTTTGTGTCATTTGTAACAGAGTTTTTTACATTTGAGAATTAATAGAAGCAGATCTGAAGAGTCTCAATTCCGTCATGACTGTGTTACAAGTTTGCTTGTTTGTATCTCTTATTTCATTTCATTTCATATTCTTAATTGATGTGCTTCATTATAATTTATTACCACCACTACTATAGCGAATGGATTTTGGTTTTTTGTAATTGTTTACTGTCTTTCCTCTACACCAGCTATCAGCTGGTGTAAGACCAGTCTGCATTTTCAGATTTCTACACATATTCTTTGCTACGTCGGTTATTTCCTTCTAATTTTCCTCTTCTGTTTATGCATGAGAATCTTCCCTGACAGGAGCCTTACATCATAGGAAGCTAAATGTTTTTCTCCCACCTCACACCTTTTATTAAAATATAATACAGTTACGGGAACGAGCCTTTGATTTTCACCCATATTTTATTTTTGAAACCATAAATTCTCTTTTATACGACTAAATTGAGACAACACTTAATCTCTCTCTAAAGTTTTTACCACCTTTACTGTTCCTCCATGACTGTCCCTATACCAACACAACCTAATATCGAACTCAGATTATCGAACCAAACACACATTGCCTTAAACCTCTTTGACACAATTCTTAAGACGACAACTAACTGGGCCGAACTTGAACGATCATGGGCAGCCATTGAGCAAGACATAACTATCTAGGAAAATTTGGAAGCCAGACAACGCCACGAAGAAATCTTCCTTAGTTTCCTTTGCCGAAGGTTGACGTTTCTCCCTTCTCCACCTTTTACCCACTTTCGGATTCCTTGACACTGTACTTCTAAGCCTTAAGTACAGACTCAGGAACAACACCCAGGACTCTTGATATCTCCAACATTTCCCTTGGCGAGGTATTCCATCCGTAGATCTTTCTTTTAGGCATGCTTATTTCACTTCCTGAGATCTCATTGTAAATGTCCAGCTCCACTTTAAACTTCCTTGTTGTCTGTACACTTGATCCTCCCAACAGTAATGTATCATCCGTGAATTGGGCGTGATTGATGTATTTTACCCCTGGGGCTATTCTCAGGCCCAGGAGATTGTTACTAATCTTTCCATGATCCAGTTGGGAGCTGAGCATGGAGGCTTGAATTTCATAGAGTAGCCGAGAGAGGGGACAACCTTGCCAGAGGCCCCTAGAGGCTTGAATTAACTTAGTTGCCTGATCGTTTACTAGGGGGGCAATCTAGGGGGAACCAATGCAATCTTTTATCCAATTTATAAAGGTTGGAGCAAAGCCAAAGTTTTCCATGACTTTGAACAAGAATTTATGCCTGAATTTATCAAACGTGTTTGCTAGATCGTGATTTATGATCATACCTTTGTATTTTCTTCGAATGCTTGAATGCAATGCTTCCTGAACTAGGATGATGTTGTCCACTATATGTCATCCTTTGATGAAACCGCCTTGGTTCTCCGGGATGATTGCAAGGAGGAATTTTTTATTATGTTGGCTATTATTTTTGTGAGGATCTTGTAGCTTGTGTTACAGAGAGAGATTGGCTAGAATCTTCCAAAACTTACTGCTCCTTTTTCTTTCGGAATAAGAGCTAGGAAGGATGAGTTTGTTCCTCCTCCTATCTTGCTGCAATTATGAGATTTTCGGATCAATTTTATTAGATCCGTTTTCATTATATCCCAAAAGTTTTGATAAAATCTGGATGTGAAGCCATTTGGTCCATGTGCCTTGTCCCGGTTCATCTGGTCGAGGGCCTCTTTTTTTTCTTGTTGGTTTACTTCCTTTACCAATTTGTTGTTGGCGTCCTCTTGGATAACGGTCGGTACTAGGGAGAGCGGATATGATTTTGAGTCTATTAAGGGTGTTTGAGTCTCTGTGTAGAGAGTTTTGAAGGATTCTACCGCAACTGCTTTTATGCCTTCAAAATATGATATAATATGGTCATGAACATGGATTTCATTGACTGTCTTGAACTACTTCCTTGCTTCAGCTTGCTTGTGGAAGTAACTAGTGTTTTTGTCTCCCACTTCCAGCCAGAGGCTTCTGGATTTATGTTGCCAATACCTTTCCTCCTCTCTACAGGATTGATGCCAAGTCATTTGGAGATGGTCCTCTTGGTGAAGAGTTTCTTGAGTTGTCTCATGTTCTTCCATTTCCAGCTGGTGATTTTCTAGCAGTTTTTGGGCTTCTTGTTGTTTAATAATTGGATTCTTTTGGGTTTTAGCCCAGGATTTGAGCGCTACCTTGAGCCTCCTATGTTTTTCTTCCCAAACAAAAACAGGGGATCCCCTAACCTTCTCATTCCATATTTTGGCAACCAATTCCTGGAATCCTTCATATTGAAGCTAGGCGGGGCTAAATATGAAAGGGATAGGCCCTAGATTTCTGTCATGCGAAATATCTAACAAGATTGGCTTATGATCTGACACATTGTGCGGTAGGATAGTAGGTGAGAGTGATAGGCCCAAGAGCATAAAGGATATTTGGACTAAGAACCTGTCTAGCCTGGCAACAATATGCCCCAGTCCTACTCTCTTGTTTGACCAAGTGTATTTTCCCCTGGTTGGATTGGCATCCTCCAGCTCCCAATATGACAAGATATCTTCTACCCATTCCCTTGCAGGGTCTCTCACAATGGAACCACCTTTTTTGTCGACCGCAGTGAGGGTTACATTGAGATCCCCTCCAATAATGATGTTTTCAAGGTCATTTGAGAGAAGAATTTTTTTAATCAAATCCCAACAGTTTTTTTTTTCCTTTAATAAGACCAGGACATAGAGGTTGAAGAGACTTACCAATTGACCCGTTTCTTTGTGTAGAAGATTAGTGAAAATCCAATGCATGCATGTTTCAGATATGATTAGGTGATACTTCATGGTGTCCAAGAGGGTTCCAAGATCTCATGAGGCTCCTCTTGCGCTTACTGCTATTCCTTGGCTTTTTTTCCAGAGGGCTTTTGTTGCTTGAAGGAATTCTGGTTCCTCCATCTTGGTCTCCTGGATTAGAAGGATCTTGGTCTTTGATAGTTTGATTATGTCCTTGAGGGCCTCTTCCTTTATTCTACTGTCAAAACCCCTACAATTCCAGGAGATTAGCTTCATGATTTACCTTGGGGGGGGGGGTTATGGCCTCCTTGGTAAGCCCTGGACTGCTTTCTTGTCGTTCTTACATTGATCAATTGTCTGATTGTTGGTTGTGAGACACTAAGGATGTCTTTGTAGGTTTCCTTTTCCCTTTATTCTTTCTTTGATTTCCTTCCTCTGCCTGCTTTTTTAGGTGTGACAATGGATTCATCAACGCCCGTATAGTCTCTATCTGAGGAAACCTCTCCTGATTCCATGTCTTGACTTCCTTTCTGCTCTGTGGTGGCCTTTCCCTGCCCCTCTTCCCTTTTGGGCTCCTGTTGGTGTCTTTTCTTTTGTTTCTAAATCAATTGGAGGGGCGTCCTTTGGTTCCTCGTTGATTGTTTTCTCTGGTTGTTCTTGTTCTAACACTCTAAAACTGCTCCTTACCAAGGGAGCTTCTGTCCTATTTCCCTGATCCTTGGGTTGAGCTATGGTTGAATTTTCATTCTGAGATCCTTTTACCTTGCCTGATGTTTTCCCTTTTCTGGGTTGTTGCCAGCCTTCTCCATCTTCCTTCTCTTTACTAGAGTTTTTTGGGCAGTTTCGTTGAAAGTGGCTGTATTCATGGCATCCCCTGCACTTGAAAGGTAGTTGTTCATAGTCAAGCTTATGGTAATGATGCCAATCCCCAACCTTTAACTTGATTGCCTCAGGTAGGCCAACCTCTAGATCCACTTCCATGCATATGCGTGCACGAGTATTGGTCTTTGGGGTCTGCTTTGTCAATACATTGCCCAAGCCCATTCCCTAGTGCTTGGAGTGAGCTGGGGTTCCAACAATGGATCGAGATATTGGGTAGCCTGAACCAAACTAGGACATCATTGGGCACTTCCAATGCAGGGTCGAAGCTTGGCGTCCATCGGTTCAGGTATAGCCCTTGGGTTCCCATAAAATACGGGCCATTCCTGAAGATTAGATCTCTGTCTTCCTATGAGATAAATTCCAAGATGAACAATCTTATTCCCACTGCATAGCAAGCGATGTTGTTTGGATCAATGGATGCCAGTTCCTTTGGATCTAGTTGTCTATAGATCTGGTTGATGGCCATAAGCCCATGAATTGGCCTACCAATCCATGATCAGACAGAGAAATTGCTACCCGCATAGGGTGATCAGGAAGTAATTCAATCTCAGGGATCGAGTCGAGATTCTTAACGAAGCTAGGAGGATTTGTTGGGGGAAGTTTCTTACCTTAGGCGACCAGGAGCTTGCGGAAGGAGGCTTCGGCTGAAGGAGGGGGCAAAGGTGGTGACTCCCCTCCTCCCGATGCTTCCATCGTTGCAGCTGAAACGTGTCAGATATGGAACCCTAGGTGGGCGTCAGAGCAGTGCGCTCATGTGAATTATGCAAATTAATGATGATAATGCTCTTTTTCTAATATGAAGGTGAATAATTCGATATTCAATCTATAGTTCTTTTTTGTAATCTGGAAGTGAAAGAAGAATTTGTATCAACTTTGCGATATTGTATCACATGTGTGTATGTTAATGTTCGACGTTGCAACAACAGAAGAGGAGAATCGATGTTGAACGACGAAGAAGAAGAATGCTTATGGCCATCAACTCCAACAACATTATTGATCGATGTAAACGTTTGG